>JASDQU010106851.1:68800-98534 GCA_032191745.1 Picea mariana | reverse complement strand
GCGGGATGTTACAGGAACTAGTAGATGTTGAACTGAAACAAGAACATGTACCACATGTTCAAACTCAACCATCTTCAAAAAGGGAGGAGCATGAAGAAGTTATAGAAGAAGAAGATGAAGACACCTAAAATATCCAGGAAACTGAGGATATGCCTCAACCATCTCTAAGGAGATCTACATGCCTCAAGAATCCTCCGACAAGGTATGACGATTATGTTTCATTTGTGGCTTTGGTTTCTATTGATGGAGAACCTAGTTGTTATCAAGAAGAAATTAAGGTATGTGAAAGTGCTCAATGGGAAAAATCCATCAAAGAATAAATGGATGCCTTAGAGAGGAATAAAACATGGGACCTAGTAGAAATTCCAAAGGACGGGAAGGTTGTCGGCTGCAAGTGGGTCTACAAACTGAAAAAGGGTACTGATGATAAAGTTGAAAGGTATAAAGCAATACTGGTAGCAAAAGGGTATTCTCTAAAGGAAGGTATTGATTTTCATGAGATCTTTTCACCAGTTGTGAAGCTTGTTTCAGTTCGTGTTGTGTTGGCACTAGTTGTTTTACTTGATATTGAGTTAGAGTAGCTAGATGTTAAAACAACGTTTCTACATGGAGATTTGGATGAGGATATATATATGGAACAACCATAATGATTTGTTCAGGATCACAATAAGAGGTTTTTTTGCAAACTCAAGATGTCATTGTATGGTTTGAGACAGTCTCCTAGGAAATCGTACAATAAGTTTGATTCCTTCATGGTGAGCCTAAATTTTACAAGAAATGAATATGATCACTGTGTTTACTTTTAAAAGTTGGAAAATGGCATATTCATTATTTTGGTGTTATATGTTGACGATATCTTTTTGGTAAGAAAAGTATGGTCAAAATCCACAGGTTAAAGGCTCAGTTGGCTATAGCATTTGATATGAAGAATCTAGGAGAAACAAAACAAATCTTGGGCATGGAGATACACAAAGATAGGAAAAATGGTAAGCTGTGGTTATCACAACAGAAGTATGTGGAGAAAATACTTATGAGATTCGGTATGAATAATGTGAGACCCTTATAGATCCCTTTGGCTTCTCATTTCAAGATTTATTCAGGTTTATGTCCTAATAATGATGAAGATAAGGATTATGTTAGAAAAACAGAATCGCGGAGAAATATAAAATAAAAACAAATGAGTAAATAAAACACAGAAGATACACAATTCAATAGAGACACAGATATACGTGGTTCACCCAGTGTGGGTTACATCCACTAGAGAAATTGTCAGGTCCTTCCTTTATTATTATCCAGCAAATGAAGGGATACAACCTACATCAAACCCGCTTAAATTCCTCTTCTTTCTTTCATAGTCTCCTATCTCATAATATAATATTCACCACAATGCATAGCCGCAATACATTTCCCTTATAACAGAGGGTTGCCTTCTAGGGAAAAAAACCCTAACATAATTTCTACTGTTAGATCTGCGACCTTTTAATGAACGGTCCATATTTACAATGAAATTACAATATACATTTACAAGGCAATTTTTCCTTCGGGGGCTTCGCCCCGAACCCCCGCCAGGGGCCCACTTGCCCCCAGACCCCACAAAGGGGGTAACCCCCCTTTGTACTCCCCAGCGTGGAAGAGTGTACATTCTTCTGGGGTGTAAAGTCTTCATGGGGTATAAACACGGCTGAAAACAAAGACCTCTGAACCAGGAAGATAATCAGGGTCCACAACCAACAGATTATATGTCTCATGTAACATATGTTAATGCAGTAGGAAGTTTGATGTATGTGATGGTGAGTACTAGACCTGATATTTCATATGCAGTTGGTGTTGTCAGTAAATACATGGAAAATCCAAGTAAAGAGCATTGGGCAGCAGTGAAATGGGTGCTTCGATATCTTAGCGGCACAAGTAATTATTCTATCACCTATGATGGTTCCGGTGAAATGGGTGCTTCGATATCTTAGCGGCACAGGTAATTATTCTATCACCTATGATGGTTCCAATGATTCAATTTGCGGTTATGTAGATTCATATTTTGCAGGTGACTTGGACAAAAGGAGATCCACTTCAGGATATGTCTTTACTCTTGTAGAAGGATGTGTTAGTTGGATGTCAAAGCTTCAAAACGTAGTTGCTTTATCCACTACTGAGGAAAAATATATGGTTGCTTCACATGCATGTAAGGAGGCAATTTGGTTAAAAGGTTTGTTGGGTGAGTTTGGAAGGATGCATGACGAGGTGAAAGTATTTTGTGATAGAGAAAGTGTTATTCATTTGGCTAGCAATCCAGCTTATCACAGTAAGACGAAGCATATTTCTATCAAATACCATTTGTAAGACAAGTTGTTGATGAAGGTGGAGCAGCTCTGGAAAACGTCCATACAAAAGTGAATTTTGTAGACATGTTTATGAAACCAGTTTTGTTAGAGAAGCTATGATGGTGTTTGGCTTCTCTTGGCTTGCAAAAAAGGTGATGAATTAATTTGGGCTTGATATATCAGGTAAATTGTTGTAAGGGTGGAGATTGTTGAAAACGTGCCAACCAATTTCCCATGCGGTAGCATGCACATGCACATCAACTAAATTTAGAATGTCCATGAATGCACTTTTCAGTGAATAGTTTGTGTAATTGGTGGATCATATTATAATCAGTTTGTCTAATTGTTTGAGAGATGTTATATATATGAGCATACCCATAGAGGTGAGTGGTGTGTGAGAAAGACACACTACTGTGGAGTGCAGTGTGTGGAGTGCAGTGTGTATGTGAAAAGAGGATGGTTGTATGCCTATGATTGGCTATTGTAATTCTCCCTTGAATAATAAGAATATCGGTTATCATTGCCCCATAGTTTTTTCCCGTATTTAATTTACACATAAATCACTATGTCAATTGTGTTATTTTTATTCTCATTTTATTGCTTGTTTATGCTCTGTTTTTTTTTTTTTTCTTCCGCTACCTAATAACGTGGAGGGTACGACCATGGCTTCTAGGAAAGTTCTCCCTTCACTTATTCCTCTTTGTTAGGCAGGCCACGCACAACAAAACCCAATGCTCTTTGTTCTGGATTCCGCTTAGCTGGCAGTGGCTCCTTCATGGAGGCTTGGACATGGTCGGTCGTGGCTCCATAGGCGCACGATGCATGGCATGGCCTGCCTGCACAGAGGATATTTTCAACCAATTGAGTGGATTAAACTCAGCTCCTTTTCTAAGCTCAACCGACAGCATTGAACTAGCTTCCTTGCATTGATTTTCCGACAGTCCATGCCATATTCCTGCAACAATGCCTACCTGGATGCTTCTTTGCAGTTATTTACTAGTAGTCCATGCCACATTGAACTGGTTTCTTTGCACTGATTTTTCGGCGGTCGATGGCACATTCCTACAACAACGGCTGCCCCGATGCTTCTTTGCACTGATTTTCCAGTAGTCCGTGCCACATTCCTACAAGAAACCTCCCACTCTATCGTCGGCTTCATAACTTAGGGTTTCGGGATATTTCTTCGAATTTGGAAAAAAAATGGGGATTTTTAGAGCATCTGTGGTGACTCAAAAAGCATAAGTTTTTGTTAAGTGAGGCCAATTCCGTTGAATGCATATAGTGAATAACCTCCAGGTGTAACTGGACAGGATGAATGCATACAATGAATAACTTTAATAACCTTCGGGTCTAACTTCACATGTCCCAAGCATAGCATAGCATGTACATGTAAGTCTAGGTTTCCATGGGCCGAAATCACATAAGGAATCCCTTGAAGAGTGAACTTCATCATCAATTGATAATACCTACTAGCACAGTCACTCAAAAATTCAAAGTTTAATCATTTAAATGTGGCAATCATATAGTGTTACAGTAATTTTTTAATATGAATAGGTAAATGTTAAAAGGTAAACAGGTTAACGGATGCATTCAAAAATACAAGGAAGTTATGAAGAGGAAATTACATTCATTGATTTGGGAGGACGACTAAGAATATGCTAGCATCTTCAATTGTTAGCCATCAGATTAGAATTTTATATTAAAAGGTGATTAATTGTGCTCATTGTCAATAGGTGTACGCCTTTTTTGCTTAATGAAACTATTTAATAATTACAATATATAGATTTTATATAGATCTCATTTTCAAAATATTGATCACACTATCAACCTTCCTAACCTCTTAACTCAACAAAAGTATGGTGATCTTGGAAAGCTTTTCTTAATGCTTTTCGAGCACAGAAACAAAATTCTAAAGAATCACAAGTAATCACTTACCTTCTTAAGGTCCGATAGACCAATTAAGTCTTAGTGGACGTTAATCATCATCATCATCATCATATAAAGTTTAGAGTATATTTAATATATCCATCCCTATATAATTATACAATACTAATTTTTATTTTTTATTCAAAACCACTTTATCTTTAATTTCCTATACATCTTCATATATATAAATAATAAAAATAAATAATTAAAACCATATATATATAATAAAAATAAAAATAAATATAATGTTAATTTTATAAAAAAACTTAGTATTTAAATATATTTTTGTTACTTCAAGAAAATTGGTCATCTATTAATTTTGATAATTTTCAACAAAATCTTCATTTTATAACAAATTCAGTTTTCTTTCTTTTTCCTCATGTGAGGTCTCTTAGAGGTTTGCAACCACCCCCAAAAAAAATGGAACAATGAACACCAATACCACTCCGAAACATAACAAAAAACATAAATAATAAAAACCCAAAAAACAAGCATAACAACATCAATAAACATCCATCACCAATGAATGATAACAACAGGTTAGAACACAACAATAGAAGTGAAAAATAACAATAGATCAGAACACAATAATTGAAGTGAAACAATCATAAATATTCAACAAAACAACATGGAATGGAAACAAAAAAAACAAATACAAAGATCAACAAAACAAAATGAAATGAAAACATTAAAACAAAAAATGCAAGGGTTAACACAAATAAGTAAGCCTACATGCATGCATTCAAGCTACACCATGCTACTCGTCTCATAACTCCCCAACATCTAAAACCCTATTACCCACCTATCAAGAAACCCATCACATTACAAAGTACTGCCCAATTCATAATGAAAAACTTGTATCTATATATATATAACCCATCCAACTATACCAAACCATACTCTAGCATAAAATAATATATATAATAAAGCTAATACATTCAAAACTGCTCATGCAAACTAAAGTTCCTATTAATACATTCAAAAGTGCTCATGCAAACTAAAGTTCCTATGTACTTATCAACAAAGACAAATAAAGATAAAACCACCCACATGTCCCAACACCAACATATGTATCCAATCTCATCAATGCAAGTGAAATCAATCTCATCATCATGTGGAACCCAATGTCGGCAAGAATTTGTCAAAAAATAATGTAATGCAAGTAGAAGAAAACAAGTTTAGTCATATAAATTTTTCCATTGAAGTAATCATCAGCCTACATCATAAAACCAAATGTCGTGTTCACTTGAATATGTGGCAAGAATGAGAGCCACAATGAGTATGTAGGGAAAGTTTAAGCAAACAAGTTTAGGCATATAGATAGCTTAATAATTGTATTCAAATTCAACCGATGCAATCTACGAAGTGCTAAGAAGACGAAGCATAACACAATTTGGTTGAATTTTGTGTAATCACCCGGTTATTATTAAACCATACTTTTGACACTTCTCTATTAAAAATATATTTACACCAAAACCATACTTTTGACACTTTTCTATTAAAAATGTATTTACACAAATTAAAAGTAGGCATTCTTGTGACATGGAGAACAAAGATAAACTTATCGAACCCAAAGAAGGGATATATGTATCTACCTTGAATATCTTGTCTATATAGCTCGTATCACTTAAAAATGGCTATGTGCTAGTGTTGTTTAAAAATAATAAATTTGTATAATTATTTAACGATTATATTACTAGCACAGCCTCAAACTTGTGGTTGGTGAATGTAGAAAGGTTTTGGGTAATCTATAAAATGAAATGTGATCATAAAATGAAAAGCACGACTGTACATGGTACACAATACCAAACTTTAATTTTTGTTAATCACTTAGATGTGGTAATCAACTAGTCATCATAGTAGATTTTAAATATGATCAAGTAAAAGTAAAAAAATAAACATGTAAAGGGATGCCTTTATAATAGTGAGAAAATTAGTGGTTGAAATGAGAACCATTGATTTATTGGGACGATTAAAAATATTCCATCAATATTTAATCTTGTCCATCCAAAACTGATTAAACACTAAAAATCTATTAAATATGCTCATTATCAATTGTCAATAAATGTACACCTTCACTTAACATTACTTTTATTATAAAAAACAAATATAATTTATTTTTTCGGGTTCTCGTTACGCGGAAAGGTGTACACCTATTGACAATGGGCAGATTTAATAGGGGTTTAGTGCTTAATAAGTTTTATATGGACAGGATTAAATATGGCTGGAATATTCTTAGTAGTCACACAAAATAAATGGTTGTGATTTCAATCATTAACTTCTTAGCTATTATAAAGAAATATGTTTATGTGTTTACTTTTTTACATTTACCTAATCATATTTAAAAATTACTTTGATAGCTAGATTGTCACTTAACTGATTAACATAAATTAAAATATTAACACCAGATAAATGAAGCTCAACCGTTTATTTGTTAATCAATAATAAAATTTAATATATTCTTTTATGAATTCTTTTCATCTTATCAACGTTTCGACGTTGATCAGCCACATAATTGTGGCTGTGCTACTCTGCATGGCGCTATCTATACATATAGTATAGTGCCAGTGTAATCGTTAGTATGTTACAAGGGTGTTATAGCTTCGCCAGACATTATACAAGATTTCTCCAAACATGCGGCATAATACTATTTCTCTAGAAATAAATTATATATATCCTCAACCAAATACACACAAGGGTGGCTGAAACATTCATGTACTACTGTAATTTGCCTCCAAAATCACTCTCGCTCTAAAACTACAGAATAAAAAACGAAAAAAACATCACATCCATCTATCTGACTCCTTGACTAAGCAGGAAGTAAAGACACGGTCATAGATCCAGCACATTGATGAGATTCAGCGGCAAAAGTTGAGGTTGAGAATAGGTTGTGGTCGCGGAAGTAGAAGGTCTGGCTGCCGAGCAGAAGTTGAGGTTGGAGAGCTGGTTGTGGTGGTGGAACTCGTAGGTTTGGCTGCAGCAGCATCTACGAAAGTTGGTTTTGTAGGATGAACACGAATCTCTAAATCGGTGGTTAACATGGAGGCAACCCATGACATCGCAGGCCGCAGCCCCCAAGAACCTTAAGTGTAAAGAAGTGCAATTGTTATCACTCTTAACGCCTGCTCTCTTGGATATTGTCCCTCTAATTTTGGATCAACAATATCCAAAAATTTACCCTGTTTGTATTTATTCCAAGCCTGCAGCATATTGATCAAGTCATACTTTGAATTAAATGAGCCTCTTATTAGAATTATAAACCAAAGTTATCTGATGGACAATTTATTAAAACAGAAACGAACCCATTCCAAAAGAATGTGCATAGGGTCTGGCAGTGTTGCATCCACACACTTTCTCCCACTCATGATCTCGAGAACCACGATCCCATAACTATAAACGTCAGCCTTTTCCGTCAATTTCCCATGAATGGCATACTCAGGCGCAGTGTAACCTCTTCTTCACAACAAATTCGTGGAAACGAAAATTAATGCTAGGATTCTACGTCATAAAGAATATCCATTTTGAGAACAATTACTGAATGAGTTGCATGACTTACATTGTTCCCCCGATTCTGGTAAAAACATAGGTTTCACCTTCTGGGAAGAATCTAGCCATCCTAAAATCTGCTATTTTAGGATGAAATCTGTCATCTAAAAGTATATTTGAACATTTGATATCTCTATATATAATGTGCATGTTGGAATCCTCGTGCAGATATGAGAGGCCTGGAGCTGTGCCCACTATAATGTCTAAACGGTTTTCCCAGATTAGACCATCTCTTATCTCTCCTGTGTACCTCCAACAATAATATTTGGAACCCTCAATGAAAAAACGTGATGCTAAAGTTTCGGCATTCACTTATCACAGTTGTGTAACCGTAGCTGCCAAGTGTTGTTCAAACTCTGCCTCGTTTCTGCTACTTTCGGCTGCATCCGATTTTTGGTTCTGCTATTTAACTGTTAGATTATGTTGCCATCAAACAGAGAGTTTTTTGGGTGAACGAATGTTGTAACAGAGAAAGATTTTTTTTTTGTTGCTTGTTAATGATCTTTCTTTGGCATTTTGTGGAACAGAGGATGCTCTGTTTCCCTCCTTTATTTACAGTTGTAACATAGGTACTCTGTATATTTTTTATTTCATAAATAAAGCATAGACTAGAGTATCCAGAAATAGAGTAACTTTTTTTCCTGAGTGTGAGGCCTATTGTCGTGTTTTGTCTTTGATTAATATTCAGTTTTTTTGTCTATACTATCATTCTTTGTTTAATGGTTTATTAGGATATGCATTTTCTGGGTGTGACTTTTTTCTGAGCACATAACTCTTGTAGCAGATCCTTCATTTGGTATCAGAGCTCCCATGTCTGTGGTTGTTTGCATCCAGAAGAAGGAGACAATGGCCCAAAGTAACAATTCAGTCCAGTACCATATTCCTCTTTTCTGTGGGGAAAATTATGAGTATTGGAGTGTGAAGCTGAGAACTTTGCTCATCTCACAAGATTTATGGATGCTTGTTTTTGCAGGGTACACTAATGCATTATCAGTTGATCAGAAGATAGAATTGAAGGAGAATAGGAAAAGGGATGCGAAGGCTCTGTTTCTTCTTCAAACAGGTGTTGATATCTCTGTTTTTCCAAAAATTGCAGAATGTGGAATTTCCCATAATGCATGGGAAACATTGGAAAAATCTTATAAAGGTTCTGTCAAGGTAAAGGTTGTTAAACTCCAGCTGTTGAGACGAGATTTTGAGTCTCTATCTATGAAAGAAAGTGAAAATGTTGAATTTTGTATCACTAAAGTTCAGAATATTGTAAATGCTATTCATGCTCATGGTGAAATACTTGAAGATAGGAAGATTGTTGAAAAGGTTTTAAGAAGTCTTCCCAAAAAGTTTGACCCAATTACTATTGCCATAGAAGAGTCAAGGGATTTATCTTAGCTAACCCTTACTGATTTATTTGGTAGTCTTCAAGTTCATGAAGACAGGTTGAAAAAGAATGAGGAACCTTTTGATTAGGCTTTTCAAAGTAAGTTGAAAGTTGATGAGAAGAAGAAACAATTTTCATCTGTCATGACTAAAGCTTCTACTCCTTTTTTTAGAGGAGGTAGAGGTCGTGGCAGAGGTAGAGGAAGAGGTGGTCGTGGTAGAGGAAGAAGCAGCAGCTCTGGCAGAGGCATTTTTCATTGCAACTACTGTAATAAAGATGGTCACCTTGAAAGCTATTGCTTTAAAAAGAAGAGAGACACCTCTCAAGCAAATTTCAGCAAGGAAGAAGGTGAAATCTCTCAAACTCTCTTTCTTACAAGTAATTGTCTTGAAGCTAAAGATGATTTTACATGGTATTTAGATAGTGGTTGTTCAAATCATATGACTGGAAACAAAAGTCTGTTTGTAAAGTTAGATGAGAGTGTGAAGGGAAAAGTAAATTTTGGCAATGATAATGAAGCAAATATAATGGGTAAAGGTACCCTTGCATAAAAGTCAAGAATGGAGGTGTTATGTATGTACAAGATACTTTGTTTGTTCCAGGTTTAAAGCACAATTTGATTAGCACATGGCAGGTAAACTCTAAAAATTACAAGACTATTTTTGAAGGAAGGTTTTATAGGATTTTCAACAATACTGCCCTAGTTGTTGAAGTTCCTATGACAGAAAATAGGATGTTTTTGATGAGAATGGAACCAAATGTAACTTGTTTGAAGGCCTCAGTTGATGTGTCTTGGCTTTGGAACAAAAGGTTAGAACACCTTAATTTTGGATCTCTTTCTATGCTGCAAAAGAAGAATTTAGTAAGAGGTTTATCTCTTTCACAAATCCTGATAATAAGATATGTGAAGGTTGTGCAGTAGGGAAGCAACATAGAGATATCTTTCATTTTCATCAATTTAGAGCAGCAGAGCCTTTGGCTTTAGTACATGTAGATATTTGTGGCCCAATGCAAACTTTGTCTCTTGCAACAAATAAATTTTTCCTTCTTTTTGTCGATGACTTTTCAAGAATGTCATGGGTTTATTTTCTAAGTGAAAAGTCTCAAGCTTTTAGATTTTTTCAAAAGTTTAAAGCACGTGTTGAGAAGGAATCAGGTTTCTATTTGAAAGTTTTAAGAACTGATAGAGGAGGAGAGTTCACCTCCAATGATTTTAAAGATTTTTGCAGTTCAAATGGCATAAAAAGGGAGTTAACTACAGCTTATACTCCTCAACAAAATGGTACAACAGAAAGGAGAAACAAAACAATTGTAGAGATGGTTAGATGTATGTTAAAACAAATTACTTTCCCAAACATATATTGGGAAGATGCACTGCATTCAACAGTATATATTCTCAATATAAGTCCTACAAAAATGGTAAAGAACTCTACTCCTTATGAAGCTTGGTTTTGTAGAAAGCCAACTATTTCTCATTTGAAAATTTTTGGGTTCACGTGCTATGTTCATATACCTTCTGAACTAAGACAAAAGCTTGATGGAAAGTCTGTAAAATGTATTTTTGTTGGATACTCAGATGAAAGTAAGGCTTATAGGTGTTATGATCTTCTTACTAATAAGATTTATGTAAGTAGAGATGTGATATTTGATGAAGGGGGAGTTTATTTTAAAGATGAAAGTGAAGATAACTTGGTTACCCCACATGTTGAGAATTTAATCCTTGATGATAATGATTCATCAAAGCATCCATCTACAGCGACAATTTCAGGTTCATCTACAAGAGGTTCTCCATCAAATGCATCTTCATCTAGTTCATCAACAAGTTCTCAAGCAACATCTCCTTCATCTAGTTCATCAACAAGCTCTCAAGCAAAATCTCTATCTAGTTCTCCTAGAAAAACTAGAAGTTTGAAGGAAATTTACGAAACATCAAGGTATGCTAATGATCATTTTTGTTTTGTTTCTTCTACAAATGTTGAGCCTATCAATTTTAAAGAAGCTTATTTTACTGAGCCATGGGTGTAAGCAATGGAGGATGAAATGTCTCAAATACAGAAAAAATGACACATGGGAGTTAGTTGAACTCCCTCATGGAAAATCTTCCATTGGAGTAAAGTGGATTTACAAGCTGAAATTTAATATGGATGGAAGCATTTCAAAACACAAGGCACATTTAGTTGCTAAGGGGTATGTGCAACAAGAAGGCATTGACCATGAGGAAACGTCTACTCCTGTAGCAAGACTTGAAACAGTAAGAACTTTTCTTTCCATTGCATCTCAGTTAAATTTGAAAGTTTATCAAATGGATCTCAAATCTGCTTTCTTAAATGGATATTTGAAGGAAGAAGTTTATGTTGAAAAACCTCAAGGTTTTATTGTTGAAGGTAAAAAAGATAAGGTGTATAGGCTTAAGAAGGCACTTTATGGTCTTAAACAAGCCCCTAGAGCTTGGTACTCTAGGATTGATAAGTACCTTCATGATCATGGTTTTGTTAAGTATTCTTCTGAAAGTGCAGTCTACAAAAAGGTCATTGGATCAGATTTTATTATTCTTTGCTTGTATGTTGATGACTTAATATTTATGGGCACCTCAATATCACTTGTGAAGGAGTTTAAAGAAGAAATGAAATCAGAATTTGAGATGTCTGATTTGGGAGAAATGCAATATTTTTTGGGCATGCAAATCATACAAACAACTGAAGGTATATCTATTTGCCAAACCAAATATGTTGAAGACATGTTGAAGAGATTTAACATGCAGAATTGTAAAGTTGTGGGTACTCCTCTTGTTGTTGGGAGAAAATTGATGAAAGAAGATGAATCTTCTCTCTGTGATACCACTCTCTATAGATCCATGGTTGGCAGCTTAATGTATCTCACCACTACTAGACTAGACATTATGTTTTTTGTAAGTCTGGTTGCTAGGTTCATGAATCAACCTCGTGAGTCTCATTGGCAAGCAGCCAAAAGAATACTCAGATATGTAAGTGGTACCATATTTTTTGGATTGTTTTATAATGCTACTAATAATATAATTGTTGTAGCATACACAGATGCAAATTGGGTAGGTAGCTTGGATGATTGCAAAAGTACTTTAGGATATGCTTTTCTTTTTGGAGAAAATCTTGTTACCTGGAGCAGCAAAAAGAAACCCACTGTCGTTCTTTCTACAACCGAAGCGGAGTACATTGCAGCATCATCTACAAGCACTCAAGTCATTTGGATGGCAAGATTGTTAGAATAATTGGGCATGGAAATTCATAAACCTATTAAATTTTATTGTGACAATCAAAACACAATCTCTATGACAAAGAATCCAGTTTTCCACAACAGGAGTAAACACATTGACATTCTCCATCACTTCATTAGAGATCTTGTCCAACAAGAGTTTCTCTTTTTTGAATTTTGTAAATCTGAAGATCAGCTTGCAGACATTTTTACTAAGGCTCTTCCAAAGGATCGATTGGAGAAACTCGGATCACAGTTGGGAATCCTCAAACTTGACATCAAGGGGCAGATTGAAAAAACGTGATGCTAAAGTTTCGGCATTCAATTATCACAGCTGTGTAACTGTAGCTGCCAAGTGTTGTTCAAACTCTGCCACGTTTCTGCTCCTTTCTGCTGCATCAGATTTTTTGTTTTGATATTTAACTGTTAGATTATGTTGCCATCAAACAGAGAGTTTTTTGGGTGAACAAATGTTGTAACAGAGAAAGATTTTTTTTTTGTTGATTGTGAGTGATCTTTCTTTGGCATTTTATGGAATAGAGGATGCTCTGTTTCCCTCCTTTATTTACAGTTGTAACAGAGGTACTCTGTATCTCTTTTCTTTCATAAATAAAGCATAGACTAGCGTATTCAACAATAGAGTAATTTTGTTTTCCTGAGTGTGAGGTCTATTGCTGTGTTTTTTCTTTGATTGATATTCAGTTTTTTGTCTATACTATCATTCTTTGTTTACTGGTTTATTAGGATATGCATTTTCTGGGTGTGACTTTTTTCTGAGCACATAACTCCTATAGCAGATCCTTCATTTGGTATCAAAGCTCTCAGGTCTGTGGTTGTTTGCAGCCAGAAGAAGGAGACAATGGCCCAAAGTAACAATTCAGTCCAATACCATATTCCTCTCTTCTGTGGGTAAAATTATGAGTATTGGAGTGTGAAGATGAGAACTTTGCTCATCTCACAAGATTTATGGATGCTTGTTTTTGCAGGGTATACAAAGCCAGCTGATCAAGCTTCTTATAATGCATTATAAGTTGATCAGAAGATAGAATTGAAGGAGAATAGGAAAAGGGATGCCAAGGCTCTGTTTCTTCTTCAAACAAGTGTTGATATCTCTATTTTTCCAAAAATTGCAGAATGTGGAATTTCCCATAATGCGTGGGAAACTTTGGAAAAATCTTATAAAGGTTTTGTCAAGGTAAAGGTTGTTAAACTCCAGATGTTGAGACGAGATTTTGAGTCTATATCTATGAAAGAAAGTGAAAATGTTGAATTTTGTATCACTAAAGTTCAGAATATTGTAAATGTTATTCATGCTCATGGTGAAATACTTGAAGATAGGAAGATTGTTGAAAAGGTTTTAAGAAGTCTTCCCAAAAAGTTTGATCCAATTACTATTGCCATAGAAGAGTCAAGGGATTTATCTCAGCTAACCCTTACTGATTTATTTGGTAGTCTTCAAGTTCATGAAGACAAGTTGAAAAAGAATGAGGAACCTTTTGATCATACTTTTCAAAGTAAGTTGAAATTTGATGAGAAGAAGAAGCAATTTTCATCTGTCATGATTGCAGCTTCTACTCCTTTTTTTAGAGGAGGTAGAGGTCATGGTAGAGGTAGAGGAAGAGGTGGTCGTGGTAGAGGAAGAAGCAACAGCTCTAGCAGAGGCATTTTTCATTGCAACTACTGTAATAAAGATGGTCACCTTGAAAGTTATTGCTTTAAGAAGAAGAGAGACACCTCTCAAGAAAATTTCAGCAAGGAAGAAGGTGAAACCTCTCAAACTCTCTTTCTTACAAGTAATTGTCTTGAAGCTAAAGATGATTTTACATGGTATTTAGATAGTGGTTGTTCAAATCATATGACTAGAAACAAAAGTTTGTTTGTAAAGTTAGATGAGAGTGTGAAGGGAAAAGTAAATTTTGGCAATGATAATGAAGCAGATATAATGGGTAAAGGTACCCTTGCCATAAAAGTCAAGAATGGAGGTGTTATGTATGTACAAGATACTTTGTTTGTTCCAGGTTTAAGGCACAATTTGATTAGCATAGGGTAGCTAAACTCTAAAAATTACAAGACTGTTTTTGAAGGAAGGTTTTGTAGGATTTTCAATAATACTGCCCTAGTTGTTGAAGTTCCTATGATAGAAAATAGGATGTTTTTTATGAGAATGGAACCAAATGTAACTTGTTTGAAGGCCTCAGTTGATGTGTCTTGGCTTTGGCACAAAAGGTTAGGACACCTTAATTTTGGATCTCTTTCTATGCTGCAAAAGAAGAATTTAGTAAGAGGTTTATCCTCTTTCACAAATCCTGATAATAAGATATGTGAAGGTTGTGCAGTAGGGAAGCAACATAGAGATAGCTTTTATTTTCATCAATTTAGAGTAGCAGAGCCTTTGGCTTTAGTACATGCAGATATTTGTGGCCCAATGCAAACTTCGTCTCTTGCAAAAATCAAATATTTCTTTCTTTTTGTTGATGACTTTTCAAGAATGTCATGGGTTTATTTTCTAAGTGAAAAGTCTCAAGTTTTTAGCTTTTTTAAAAAGTTTAAATCACGTGTTGAGAAGGAATCAGGTTTCTATTTGAAAGTTTTAAGAACTGATAGAGGAGGAGAGTTCACCTCCAATGATTTTAAAGATTTTTGCAGTTCAAATGGCATAAAAAGGGAGTTAACTACAACTTATACTCCTCAACAAAATTGTACAACAGAAAGGAGAAACAGAACAATTGTAGAGATGGCTAGATGTATGTTAAAACAAATGTCTTTGCTAAACATATATTGGGCAGATGCAGTGCATTCAACAGTATATATTCTCAATATGAGTCCTACAAAAATGGTAAAGAACTCTACTCCTTATGAAGCTTGGTTTTGTAGAAAGCCAACTGTTTCTCATTTGAAAATTTTTGGGTCCACATGCTATGTTCATATACCTTCTGAACTAAGACAAGAGCTTGATGGAAAGTCTGTAAAATGTATTTTTATTGGATACTCAGATGAAAGTAAGGCTTACAGGTGTTATGATCTTCTTACTAATAAGCTTTATGTAAGTAAAGATGTGATATTTGATGAAGGGAGAGTTTATTTTAAAGATGAAAGTGAAGATAAATTGGTTACCCCACATATTGAGAATTTAATCCTTGATGATAATGATTCATCAAAGCATCCATCTACAGGGACAATTTTAGGTTCATCTACAAGAGGTTCTTCATCAAATGCATCTTCATCTAGTTCATCAACAAGTTCTCAAGCAACATCTCCTTTATCTAGTTCATCAACAAGCTCTCAAGCAACATCTCCATCTAGTTCTCCTAGAAAAACTAGAAGTTTGAAGGAAATTTATGAAACATCAAGGTATACTAATGATTATTTTTCTCTTGTTTATTCTGCAAATGTTGAGCCTATCAATTTTAAAGAAGCTTGTTTTACTAAGCCATGTGTGCAAGCAATGGAGGATGAAATGTCTCAAATACAGAAAAATGACACATGGGAGTTAATTGAACTCCCTCATGGAAAATCTTCCATTGGAGTAAAGTGGATTTACAAGCTGAAATTTAATATGGATGGAAGCATTTCAAAATACAAGGCACATTTAGTTGCAAAGGGGTATGTGCAACAAGAAGGCATTGACTATGAGGAAACGTCTGCTCCTGTAGCAAGACTTGAAACAATAAGAACTTTTCTTTCCATTGCATCTCAGTTAAAGTTGAAAGTTTATCAAATGGATGTCAAATCTGCTTTCTTAAATGGATATTTGAAGGAAGAAGTTTATGTTGAACAACCTCAAGGTTTTATTGTTGAAGGTAAAGAGGATAAGGTGTATAGGCTTAGGAAGGCACTTTATGGTCTTAAACAAGCCCCTAGAGCTCGGTACTCTAGGATTGATAAATACCTTCATGATCATGGTTTTGTTAAGTATTCTTCTGAAAGTGCAGTCTACAAAAAGGTCATTGGATCAGATTTTATTATTCTCTGCTTGTATGTTGATGACTTAATATTTATGGGCACCTCAATATCACTTGTGAAAGAGTTTAAAGAAGAAATGAAATCAGAATTTGAGATGTCTAATTTGGCCGGAGAAATGCAATATTTTTTGGGCATGCAAATCAGACAAACAACTGAAGGTATATCTATTTGTCAAACCAAATATGTTGAAGACATGTTGAAGAGGTTTAACATGCAGAATTGTAAAGCTGTGGGTACTCCTCTTGTTGTTGGGAGAAAATTGATGAAAGAAGATGAATCTTCTCTCTGTGATACCACTCTCTATAGATCCATGGTTGGCAGCTTAATGTATCTCACCACTACTAGACCAGACATTATGTTTTTTGTAAGTCTGGTTGCTAGGTTCATGAATCAACCTCATGAGTCTCATTGGCAAGCAGCCAAAAGAATACTCAGATATGTAAGTGGTACCATATTTTTTGGATTGTTTTATAATGCTACTAGTAATTTCAATGTTGTAGCATACACAGATGCAGATTGGGAAGGTAGCTTGGATGATCGCAAAAGTACTTCAGGACATGCTTTTCTTTTTGGAGAAAATCTTGTTTCCTGGAGCAACAAAAAGCAACCCACAGTTGCTCTTTCTACAGTCGAAGCGGAGTACATTGCAGCATCATGTACAAGCACTCAAGTCATTTGAATGGCAAGATTGTTAGAAGAATTGGGCATGGAAATTCGTAAACCTATTAAAGTTTATTGTGACACTCAAAGCACAATCTCTATGACAAAGAATCCAGTTTTCCACAGCAGGAGTAAAGACATTGACATTCGCCATCACTTCATTAAAGATCTTGTGCAACAAGAGTTTCTCTTTTCTGGATTTTGTAAATCTGAAGATCAGCTTGCAGACATTTTTATTAAGGCTCTTCCAAAGGATCGATTGGAGAAACTCAGATCATAGTTGGGAATCCTCAAACTTGACATCAAGGGGGAGATTGAAAAAACGTGATGCTAAAGTTTCGGCATTCAGTTATCACAGCTGTGTAACCGTAGCTGTCAAGTGTTGTTCAAACTCTACCACGTTTCTGCTCCTTTCCGCTGCATCAGATTTTTGGTTCTGCTATTTAACTGTTAGATTATGTTGCCATCAAACAGAGAGTTTTTTGGGTGAACGAATGTTATAACAGAGAAAGATTTTTTTTTGTTGACTGTTAGTAATCTTTCTTTGGCATTTTGTGGAATAGAGGATGCTCTGTTTCCCTCCTTTATTTACAGTTGTAACAGAGGTACTCTGTATCTCTTTTCTTTCATAAATAAAGCATAGACTACAGTATTCAGAAACAGAGTAATTTTGTTTTCCTGAGTGTGAGGTCTATTGCTGTGTTTTTTCTCTGATTGATATTAAGTTTGATATTAAGTTTTCTGTCTATACTATCATTCTCTGTTTACTGGTTTATTAGGATCTGCATTTTCTGGGTGTGACTCTTTTCGAAGCACATAGCTCCATCCTTCACTCAATACAAGTAAAAAGGGGTAAAAATGATTTCAGAAGTTAAAAACTCGAATGCTGAAATCAACAGCTTTGATGGGAGCAACCTAGCCACGAAATGCTTCAATACATACCAAACAAATGATTGTGAAGACCGTTATTTGACATAAATTCGTAAACCAGCAAGCGTTGGTTCCCTTGCCTGCAACATCCTAGTAAACGAACAAGATTCCGGTGACGGACGCTGGTTAGGAGCTTCACTTCTGTCAGAAACTCTTCCGCGCCTTGAGTAGTCTCATCTCTTCCATTCGGTTTCTTAACAGCAACATCCCTCCCATCCGGAAGTCTTCCCTGCTCACAAAACTCATTATAATTGATCTGCAAACAAGGCATATATTAAGACAAACTCATTAAATCCACGTTTGAAATTATACCTTATAAACTTCACCGAATCCTCCTTTGCCAAGCATGTTGTTTCTGTCAAAGTTTCCAGTGGAATCTCTTAGAACCTCGTACTCAAAAAATAGGTGCTCGAAATTGCCCCTTGCTGTTAGATTTTCATCTGCACAGAGCACCATGATAGCAATTTTCTCATAACGTTTTAATACGACCAAATTAAAGATTCACCTATTCGAGCATAGCGCTTTCGATGTCTGATATGTCGACAGAATAGTATTAAAGATATCACCGCAATCAGAGCTGTTCCTCCAACGCTTCCTAACAAAATATACATTATTTGGGATGAAGATTTCGCCGACGACGGTGTCAGATTCGTCTATGCTGCGATTAAAAGGAAAACAAAACAATCAACAAACACAGTCACATAGACTCTTTCTTGAAGTGATCAACCAAATGGCGTAGGAGTAAAAAGCTTTGCATAATCCATATTTATGTGAAACAACAAAGATTGCATATGATAATTAAGCAGGAAAAAGTTGCTGCCAATCTAAGAAAACTCTTACAGAATGTCTGGTTATCGGAGAAAAACGAGTAAGTTGAGTAGCGTATAAAACAACCCGCCTCGAGACCTCGACCTTCTGACTGGGGAATACATTCGAGTAAATGATCCCGAGCACTTTTCAAGCATGTAAGTCAACTACTACTCGCAAGGGAGGGCCAACACTGAGCGAGACCATATAAAGAACCATCGATGGAGCCAGCGGCATAATTGTTATTTGCGGAAGCGTTCAATATGAGTTGCGAGGATAATTCTTGGGCTTTCTGAGAGGGTATATTTGGATCGCCGTCATTTGGGGAGTAACAGAAAGGAATACCGCCATGGTCGACAGTTCTTTTCAAAGCTTCGGAAAGACCAATCCCACTGTCCACGTATATTTCCGAATACTGATTTCTCTTTGATTTGTTGAAAAAACAATACACTATCCACGTATATTTCCGAATACTGATTTCTCTGTGATTTGTTGAAAAAACAATACACTATAGGAGCAGCAAAAATTGGTAGGCTAAATAGGAGCAATCTTTTCTCTCGAAAAATTTAAAATCTTGATTTTTAAGGTAAAAAACAGATCTGAATTCGGTTAAATTTTCAGGGTTACTCTGATTTTTGTATTTGTATGGATCAAAGTTTCATGTATTTCAGATTTTTATATTCAAAAGTTTTGCTCCATTTTAAACTGAATTAGATACTAGAAAATCCATCAGAATTCTGGATTGACTTAAAACCACCAAAAACCCTATCAAAAAAATAACTCAATAGAAAAAATTGCTCCTAATTAACCCACTCCTAAACATTGTCCTGTTAAAAGTTGTTAAAATTGTAATGATCTGTTATTAAAATAATAATTTCATCTATGTATCACAATTTAGAGTTTGCAAATGACGGAGTTACTTTCAATTCAGAGTTTGCAGATGACTTATTTCGGGAGTTGAATTTTCACACTCAATTCAAGAGGAACTTCTGAAAAAAACACTCTCAGAAATTCTGTGGGTTTCTGAAAGTGATATGCTCCTCTACTTATTCTGAAGTAATTTTGAAGTGACATGTTTTAACTCGTACGTTATTTCAAAGTTTCGGTTAAGATTTTCAAAAGTTGATAAATTTTATCGTTTAAATTAATCTAGTTTGGTTTGAATAGTTGAAAGCATATTGTCACGGGCCTCCCGAACAACCTGTCAGGTGGGGGAAACACCCAACTTTTTCACTGACAATGCGGCACCACATTGGTTCGCTGGGCAGCAAGGCCACTCCCAAGACGAAATGTGCAAGTGGGCAGCCAAACCTGCCTAACACCCAAATTTTTATACAAAACAATAGTGTGTCGAGCTGAACTCGTGTCACACAAAGGTATTTTCCAAAGGGGAACTTTCGCTTAGATTACACATAGAAATGTTTCATTAAAACACCAAGACTCTCCATCAAGTCAACTTGTGCGTGTGCCCTTCCTTCGGTTCCTCAGCCTAAATGAAGTTGCTTCATGCTTCGTCTCTAGTAAGCTTGTTGCTCATACTTCAAATTGATGCGACTTGCAATACTCTTCCTTCATCACAAAAGTTTGTTCCACCAACTCCTTTCTCCAAGAAGAACTCGCCCTACTTGCCTCTTCGGTGCTGCCTCCCCAAGGAAGCTCAAGTTACCCTCCAGGGTCTACTTGGCTCCTTAGGGGGGAAGCTCGCCCCCTTTATTTAGTCGTTACCTCAAAAATCCCCAATCTGTAATTATAAAATAAGATGTCACTTTCTGTCTCCTTTCCAAATGACTCCTTCACTTGGTTTTCTTAGGCACCCAACTTCCCCAAGTGGTGCGTCTCTTCCAACCAACGTGCCCCTTGGTCGTTTTTCCACTTAGCAAGTCTAATCGACTTTCCAAAAGGCACCCACCACTATCCAAGCACGCACTCTTCCAAGCCGATGCGTTCCCTTAATTTTTGGGTGCCTAAGTCAAGGTCATGTCCACTCTTTGGTCCATTTTTTGTTTTTTTCATCGTTTGGTCAATGCCCCTTGGCATGACACGTGCCCAAGTCATTCGAGCTTCCCCAACCTTCATTCTTTGTTTGGTTAGCTTGGTGCTCATGCTTTCGAAGTGTTCGTAGTCTCCAACAGTTCCAACTTTCAGTGGGGCACCCACCTAAATCGCTTCTTCGGTCAAGTCACCATATTAAACTTCGTTCGCAAGTCTCCTTGGTGAAGATGTCTTTGGCACTTCACGCGCCAAAAGATCCCATCTTCACCATATAAGTGTTCCTTCATTTTCATCAACCGAACTGAATGCTTTCTTGCCCAACTTGTCCATCCAAGCCTTCGGTGGAGGGGTGCACACTCTCATGGCAAGACCTGAGACATTACACCCTCCCCCACTCAAAGTCATTGTCATCCAGACAATCTCAACATACTTCATCTGCTACGATCATCAATTATGTTCGTTCTCTAGTTTGTTTTGATCACAACCTCTACCACAACCTCAACCAGAACTGAAAAATGTCTAAGTGTTGAACTTATGTGACCTTCTATTGCATTTGTACTTCAACCATTTCTCTCATGCATTTGTACATTGTGCACTCCAATTCGTGCAATAGTTGGGTATTTAGTCCAACTGTCACATGCAAGTCTTGGATGTACATCCTCACGTCGAAACTTAGTCATTTATGTTCGCGTCCTCATCACTTGGTCCAACCCAAAAAAACCAAGACAAGACCACACTTGCCCCTTTGTTGTTATTTTTTTCCAAATCTGTTAAGAAATTCCTCTGCAACAACCAAGTGTTGCATAGACGAATATTTGTCACTCAAAACAAGAAACCAATTTTAAAATAGGTCATAAACAAACAAAATCCCAAAACACGAATGTAATTTTCAATTCGAAAAAGAGAATTGAATGTAAAGTAAAAAGATCAGTTTCATAACTTTGAAACAAACTTTAGAACATTAAAGATCAATAGCGAGTGACATTCAAGCCAAAGATGCCAAAGAAACAATCTAAGGATCACAATTAACCCAAGATGGTGATGTGCATTTAAACAAAATCGAAAAGAAAAAGAGACTCCAAGAGGATTAATCCAATGATGACCATTGGAACCTAAGCAATAAAATCCTTATACAGAAAGAAGAGGCTTTGATGAGGAGGCTTGAGACAAAAATATGACAAAACAGAGGAAAAACAAACTCCAAATTCACTCAAAACAGAGACTACCACTCTTGTAACCATATAGACAGAGCGATTATCGCTCCCTAAGCCACTGTGGGGGGGCGATGAACATGGTATTATCTCCCTGTAGTCCCTTATGGTGGGGCGATTGCAAAGTGGTTAAAAAACTCAAGCTTTACCTATATTTGAGATAGGGTCAGATATTTGGCTCATAGAGCTTCCCAATGATGATATGGGAAGGAGAGAGATCAAAGAAGAAGCATCAAAACCAAAAAGATCATGTAACAAGAAAGACTCAAAACGCTAGAAACCTAGGAAAAATCAAGAGATTCTCCCCAGTGGAGTCGTCAATTTTCTATTGTGGAAAAATTCCCCTACGAACAAGTGAAACCCCCTTTAGGTCAAGACCCCTCTGGATCCAAGACATAAGAAAACAAATGGTGAACAACTTTCTTTTTAGACCTATTTTGACAATTAGAATGAGCAGGAAGAGATGGATAAGTTACCTTTTTACAACGATTATCCTCGCTACTCTAGCCTTTGACCCTTATTTCTAAGCTCCTATGCGCAAGAAAATACCTGCAAAGAACAAATTGAAACCTCCTTATTCCACACTATATTGTTAAGTGAAAATAGATCTATCGATGATGAATTTAACAACAATAGACATGCATATACTTTAACGCATAAACATGACATCAATAGGCCAAGTTATGTATTAATGGAAAGCCAACAAAATGGAAGCACTTAGAATCTCAAGTTGGACGTTGCATCAACTTCTCCAAGCTCTCCTATCCAACCCATTATATCTCACACAATCATAAGTATGATGCTCTTCATTCTCCTCTTCTCTTGAATGTCTCAAGATCAAAAGTATGATACTCTGAAGTTATTTCTTCCCTTTCACTCAAGCATGATCTTCATTATATAGGCTTGGAAACATCACAACCATAGGATAGTTTTTAGGAGAGGATGTGGTAAAATAGGATTTGGCTCAACCAACAAGATTGACCTTGCCTTGAATAGGAGATAGCTCGAATCGATCCCTTAAACAACTGCAAACTCTCGGAAACAATTTCACAAATCAAGGAAAAATAGTTGCAACAATGTCATCACCCCCCTATAACTGTGCAAAGGGAGACTATCGCTCCCTAGGACACTTTGGGGGAGCGATGATCAAGGTTTCATCGCTACTTGTATATGGGTGGAGGGGCTATGAAGCTCAATTAAGGCCAAACTCTCAAGTAAAAAGTAGCATTTCGACCTCCAAATGATGTATTTCTCATCAATCATGTCTAGGGAACATGACAAGTATTCCCACATGATAATAAAGTTGCGACATTTAAGTGTGACACTTAGTAGAATGTGATACAAAAGTGTGACACTTAGTAGCGCGACAAATCAACACTTAGTATAATGTGATACATAACCGATACATAAGTGTGATACTTAGTAGAATGTGATACATAAGAACGACACTTAGTAGTGTGGGAATTTGGTGTGTAACAATAACTAATAAAGATACACTTTTTAGCTTTATTATCCATCTTACACCTATTTTCCTTTGGAACATGTACATAAGAATCACAACCAAACACTCTAAGATGTTCAAGAGAGGGTTTCTTACTACTCCATACCTGATACATAGTTTTTTCCACCAATGTTGATGAGGGTGATCTATTTACTAGATAACATGCAGTGCCCACTACCTCTACTTATATTTCATGTCCTAACCTGAAACCACTGAGCATGCTCCTTTCTTTTTCCATCAATGTCATGTTCATCCTTTCAACAACCCCGTTCTGTTGAGGTGTGTATGGATTATTCTTCTGCCTTTCTATACCACAGTTCTTACAAAACTCTTTGAATTAATTCCCACATAATTCTCCACTAGTATTTGTCCTCAACACCTTTATTTTCTTCTCTGTCTAATTTTATACCAGAGCCTTAAAATATTTAAATGTATCAAATACCTCAGAGTTCTTCATAAAATATTAGATCCATGTGTTCCTTGAGAATAATCTATGAATGGAAAATAATACACAGGTTTACCTAGTGATGGAACATACATGGGTCTAAACACATCATTGTGTATCAACTCTAAGATTCCCTTTTCTCTTGTAGCACCAGATGGGAATGTTACTCAAATATGTTTACCATATATGTAATATTCACAAAAGTCAAAATCTAGAGTGCAATTAGACATACCTTTAACCATACCTTTATTGTGTAGTGTTCGAAGGCCCTTTTCTCCAATATGTCCTAATCTTTCATGCCACATCATGGTATTCTTTCCAGGGATAGTATGGATCCTATATTCTTTGTTTCTCTTCACAGGGACAACATAATTGTTACACCCTTTAGTACACGTTCTTCCCAATAATTTGTATAGAGTTCCACACTGAACTCCCCTCATTAGCACCATTGCTCCTCGTACCATCTTGCAAGTTCCCTTTCCCAAAAAAGTATCCACACCTGCATCATCCAACTTACTTACAAATATTAGGATCCCGGGTAGATCTATAATGTGCAAAACTCCATGAAGAGTTCTAATCCTTCCATCTTTCAGTAAAAACTTAACCCTTCCACGTCCCGTGATTTTGGTTGTCAAGTCATCTCCTAGGAAGACATCAGCACCATCAAACTTTTCATATTTAGAGAACCACTCCCTGTGAGGAGTCATATGAAATGATGCACTTGATTTGATCAACCATACATCACAATATAGATGTGTACATGTAGATTACAGGTAAAAATCATCTCCTTCTTCTGTGGAGGTTTTCACCTCTGTGGAAGTGGCATAATCAAATCCCTTTTCTTTATCAACACTCTTAGATCTGCAATATTTATTATAATTCTCAGCTTTACCACATTTCCAACATTTCCAAAAGTTTTTCCTTTGGATTTAGATCTACTTTTAGATTTAGATCCCCCCTTCGAAGACTCAATTTTATTCCTAATTTGGGTATGACCTCTTACAAATAAATCATGTGTGCTATGACTATCCGTGCTTTTTTGTCTCATCTCTTTTGATAAGAAGGATGAAACTACATCCCCATACTTCAATACATATTGAGTGGTACTACCAATTGCTACAACCAGATAATCCCAGGAGTCTGGAAAAGAACATAAAAAAGTAATACACTTGTATCCTTCTATAGTCATAATATTAATAGAGACAAGTTGACTTACAAGAGTATTGAATACATTTAGATGTTTTGTCATAAAATATCCATCTTCCATCCTAAGATGATATAGCTTCCTTTGAAGAAACAAGTTGTTTACTAGGGACTTTGTTTGATACAAATTCCCCAACTTTTCCCATAGTTCCTTGGCTATATATTCTACCAACACATTCACTAACATTGAATCTTCTAGGTAGAGTTGAATTTTACTCCTTTCTATTCTATCTAGCTTCTCCCAATATTTTTTGACATACCAGTATATTGAGTACTAGACGTTTGTGTAGTAGTAGGTTGTGTACCAATAGATTGTGTACTGGTAGGTTGTGTTCCAGGATCCACAACGATCCGGTGTTCTTTGTCTACAAGAAGGTCCTCCATCTTGAGCTTCCATAGCTCAATTTTTTTATCGTTAAACTTCTCAATCTCGATTCTAGAAATGCCTACCATTTTCTTTCAACACACATATCACCACTGCAAAGCTCCCACTAAACCTATTTTTATCATAGACCCAAGAAAAACTCGATCTATCAAGATCGAGCTAAACCATCAGAAAAAATTGCATCCCTCTGAAGCCAAAAATGTGCTCTTATACCACATGTAAGTTTTGAACCTGTGAAGTAAAGAGTTTCATAAAAATTATTAAGAAAAACATAAATTAATCAATGGTCCGTACACATAGTAAACAGAGATTTATGTTGGAAACCCTTAACTAGGAGAAAACCAACATTCCTTATTGTTGCACCTCTCAACTATTTAATGTATTAATTTCACCATTCGCAATACAATATATACAATATTTTAGGTATTATGCAACTACGAAAACCCTAATCCCCTAATCTAGGATTAATTTAGAAAAATACTAAAAAATAGTGAAAAACAGGTGGTGGGATCGTTAGACGTTGTCGTCAAATTTAACACACCCCCCACACACATGCAAAGAATATGACACATACCCAACATACTAGACATAGAAAATGATGAACTTGTAAATATGATGCACACCTTCTATTGAAATATAGTTATGAAAAATTTAAATTTTATATGCTTTTAAAATATAATCCCTTGAAACTCATATATTCTTTTAATGTTTTTTCAATAAAAAATATATTTTTGTGAACTACATTAGCTTTCTAACGATAATTTTAAAATAACTTGTTTACTAATATCTAATATGATAATATTGAATTTAATGGTGTATTTATCAATGCAAATTTATAAATATTAAAAAGACACAAGTAAATTTTGTTCGCACTAGTTATTTTATTATTTTAGTGTTAGATATACAATCTTGGAAAAAATATACAATAATGCTCTACATGGATATATAACAATCCACATATTTTGAATTTATTTTTATATTTTTTATTCAATTAATTAAAATGGAACAATAATAATCTACATGGATATATAACAATACACATATTTTGAATTTATTTTTATATTTTATATTCGATTAATTAAAATGGAAAAATAATATGTCATATAAAAGTATTCAATATTGACCTAATTTGGTACCATTTTGCCTCCCTTCCAATAAACAATGAAAAACTGTCGAACAGATCTTCTCCCGAAAAACTGTGGCCCAAATCAATGTTTGTTGTAATTTATTTCCTTCATTGGCTTTCTCTAACCGTTACACCTCATGAGCTTTGGAACACAGTCCAAGTGTTCTCTCAGTGCCTTCGTGGTTCTCATGGATGCTCTGTAACTTCAAAAATCTGTGAAATTTTTCTTCAATTTCAACTTGCTCAGCCCATGTAGGCTCAATGTTGAAAACTGGAGCTCTGATACCAAATTGTCAGACACCCACCCAGCCACCCAGGCCAAGTTCACATCTGTGTGATACTTCTCTTTACCATCAGTTCTGATTCTGTATTGTAGCATCCCCATACTTAAGCTTGGGTATGCCATGTATAACTTTACGAACTATATACATAATTTAAAAAAACAGACAAATACTTTGCAAATATATACATATTCGTGTGGAATAACACTAACAATACACATACAATATACACATGGAAGAAACCATATAAATAAATGCATAAAGAATAATGCAACATGTAATATAACACCCAATTGATACTTATATTTTGATAAAATACCACCAAGTGCATGTAGACCTTCCACGATCCTCCCAGCCTTAGATCATGCTGCTCAGAAACTCTCAACAATGGGTCACCCCCGAGCTGGGACTACACTCCACCCATCTAAATGGATTCCTAGCGAGGCTGATGTGTCTTAGACAACAGGAACAACTCCATCATGTGCCAACTAAAAATAACATCCCACAATCCCTCATTCCCCACATGCATGTCCCACCCCAGGAAGTGTGCCCCTTCTCTGCTCAACAATCCTTCAGCTGACCCACTTCCTTTCCAGGGCTTCAACAACAGACCAGACAGAAAGTCTAAGAGAATTGTAGCTGCAGTTGGGCTCCCTCGAGAAATCAATTCCCATCAATTCTCTTGCCTGGAGATATTTTCTCACGGGCCTGACAACCCGCCTCTTCAACCCCACGGGCCTGACAACCCCCTTTTTCAGTTAAGTTCTTAAGTCAAACATGTATAGGTGATGGAGGCAACAACGTTCATGGTAAGTGTAGGTGATGCTTCTCATAACATAAAAAGGGGACATGTGCGCTACCAGTGATAGGAAGGTACAGGTGCGTTGCTCCTCACATGAAAGGTACGAGTTACTGTTGAAGGTGTGCATGCATGATCGAGAGGTAATACTGATGGAATGAATGGATGAATGTTCGAATGAATGGCCCATGCACTAAGCCCACACTCTTTGTATGCATGTCCCAATTGGACACTTGTCAAGTTGAGAGCCACTTTGGCCCACTTGTCCCCATCCTTGGAACATAGGATAAAAGTAATTATCCATACCTTAGTATTTAGGAATATATTATAATATTCCTTTGGAAATAATCCCTCTATCTTATCCCCCTTTCTAGGCTCTTATCCCCCCATTTCCCTTCCTAGTGGAGTTTAGTCCCTCATACTTTTTTTATCGTGGTTCGTCTACATGCAACGATATATTTTACTAATGATATGAGTGTTTACATATACAAAAATAGGCTCACTAGCCTTTATCATCTAGGCTCTCTGGCCTAATAATCACATAATCCTTTTGGCTTATAATAACATGTCTCACCATCCTATAAAACATATTTACATTTACAACTGAGGCTCAGTCTTGGGGGTATTACATGGGTTTTCTATGGGTTACCCTTAAACCATTACATCATACCTGGGGTTTTCCTTGGGTCACCCTTAACCATTACAAACTCAAAGTGGTTTTGTCTTATCACAAACCATTCATTACATTAAGTGATTTTGGCTGACCACAAACCTACATATTTTATTAGAAAGTGGTTTTTGGTTTACCATGAACCAATACATAAATACTTGACTCAAAAAAATGACTCAATAAACTGAAAACTCTTTCTTAAACATTTTTAACTAACTTTAATGACAACTAACCTTTGGAGGAACAACTAACTTATGAAATTTATACGAGAGATATTGTTTTACATTTGAATACTTGACCCTGTAAAATCCTTTCAACATAAACACAACATTCTTCCATTTAGGGACATCTATCCAACCACATTGGATTTGTATGTGAGGCTTTGAAATTTATCAATTTTGACACTTGTGATGAACATGATTTATAAGACCAAAGATACTCCAAGGATGTATATTCCATTATTTTTCCTTTGCATGCCCTACTATACCACAATGAATGCAACATTATCGTTTCTGGTACTTTGCATGTTCTGGATTCTTCTCTTGGTTCGTTCCTTCTGCTACTACTTGTAGATGATTCACCCATTTTCAATGTTTATGCTTTCACGAATTTGATAGATGCATTTATTTTTTCACCTTCATATCTAAGGCCTTCATTTCTTGGTCTTACACATATCTGTATGGGATTCTAAATACCTTTACAATTCTTACCTAAATCTTTTCCTTGAGAACCCATTTTATTCAAAACTTTTTAACCTAGTCCCTTTGTGTTCTTTTCAAAGCAACCTAGTTCATTATCGTCACTAATAGATTCATCTTTAGAAATATCATCAGGATCATTATTTGGAGCATTATCATTTTGAGTCTTAGAACAAGAGAGAGACATATGTACATCAAAACAATTATCATAAATCAAATCACACGAACTGTCAATATGGTCACTTGTATCACATATTGCATTACACTTTACTTTATCTTCTTTTAACTTTTTTACTTCACTTTCAAGAGCTAGCAACACATTTTTACTTCCTTTTTATCTTCAATTTTAAAAATATCATCCAAAAATGTATTTAGTGATGTAAACTTTTCTTCCAATGTGTCAATGCATTGTGTAGCAGAAATAACAAATTTGTGATAAAGTTCATTAAACATGTTCTAAATTCTGTGACTTTGTTAATCCTGGAATGATTTTGTTTTTGTAACCTGTGTATTTCTTGCAAAGCATTATCAAGGTCTTGTTGTAGTAGCTCAATTTATTGATTAGTTTTTTGAAGTATTTTTCCTCCTCCCGTCTCTCTTTCCCCCACCTCTTTCTCTCTACCCTTCTCTCTCTCTCTCTCTCCCTGTATATCCCACCACTATATCT
>JASDQU010106851.1:16955-28326 GCA_032191745.1 Picea mariana | reverse complement strand
TTTATTATCAATTTGTTTAATTTCTTTATTTATAAATAAAACCTTATCTCAATGAAATGTCACATGGATGAAACAATGGAAAAAACTCACATTTCAAATGAAAGAATAAGTACTATATACAAAAATATCTACAATATAAGAAAAATGAAATTGAAACCTAAGATTACATAAAAATTTATATTAACTCAACTCAACTCATATTATTCATTTTTAATTGTGATTGCTAGCCGAGTTTAATATGTTGTAATATATGCCAACTTATAATTCTTGTATAATGAACTACTTGCCTTGTCTCTTCAAATATTTTGTTGAGCGATTATGGTTATATATTGTTTTCATTTATTGAATGATATGCGATATGTTTTAATTGATATAGATATTAAACTATGTTGTAATCTTCTTTAAAATAAATTTAATATCTTTTTATTTCTAAAGGTTATGTTTGAATTAGATTTAATTTCTTAAATCTTATAGTTATATGTGTAATTTAGTTATCACATGGATTTGATTAATTGTAATAATAAATAATTTATTTATTTATTTTCACATAAATTTTGATAGGAAAACTGAAGGGATGCTTCCTCATGTTTGTGGATAGCATTCTTAATAAAATTTTTAGTGTAGACTAGTGTGTCTCATCTAGGGGTATTTGAATTGGGCACCTACTAACACCAAACTAGCCAAATTCCCAACAACATTGACAACAATTGGTGGAAATATCCCATTAAATATACATGTATCTCAAAAACTAAACTAGCATACCCCATAAATAACAATATAGTTTTTTTTTATAAGTATATTATTTAATAAGTAGCATTGTAATGGTATATTGATCATGCGCATAAACTTGATTTGTTGTAAAGTGTTTATGTCAAAGTATGATTGATAGGTATTTGGTAGTAAATATTTGAAGCTATTTCATTTCATGTATAGAAGTATGGACTAAGTCAAATAGTTTATGTATAAAAGTACGTTTACAACGTAGAAGAATCTAGAAGATATACAACAAAGAAGATAAGCATATCTTTTCTTTTTTTAGTAACGAGACATAAACAACATCCTTCATTTTTTCATAGCATTCAACATACTTAATCATTTATCATCATTGCACCATAACAATAAACATCATAACATGCAAAGACAACACATCAAGTCACATAGGTTTAACATGGTTCACCCAACTCGAGCTACGTCCACAACGATTGGATTCTTTCTTTTAATCATTGATAATCTTCTTGCAGCTACGCATTGTGCTACAAAATATGCAACAATAACATTACCCAAACCTGCCTAGTCATTCTACTGCAATGCGAGCCTCACTCCTTAGTCATAACAACTGAACACTTAGCCAAAAACTCAGTTCACCAACTACTTGAACATTCAAAACCTCTCTACCCAAAAACCCATTACATATTTATACATCAAAATAGGGCCAAGCTCGTTATAATGTGGACAAAATGTCCCAAAATCCTAACTACTTTCAGCCTTTTGCACTCCCTCCATTGCGCTTCCTCCTATCGTGTGCTTTGACTCCTTAAAGTCCGCTCCCATTCCGCGCTTTGGTCCATCTTCCATGGAAGTAGCTAGCACTGATTCCGGTGCGATGAACCACACGTAAAAAAAAAAGGCATATAATAATACAATACACTTTCATAGTCACACTTAATCTACTCTACATGCAACACATAGATTTCTATCACAACCTTACAGTGATATTAATCGATGTATTTTTCACTAAATGTTGGTTTGCATTGGTTTTTTCTGGAATTCAACGTGACTGAGATCATTCTACTTCACCTCGCTTGGATAATATATTTGCACCACCAGAGCCCTTTCTTCTCAAACTTAAAATATTGACAAGTATTCTACAATTGCAATTAAATGGATGTGCAGAAAGTCATTTGCTCCCCTTCTTTGAGATTTTATTCTGATGTTCTGAATCAATGTACCCAACAATCTACACATCGCTACCCTTGAAGAAGCGCACTATCTTCGACCAAATGCCTAAGAGAAATGTGATGGCACAAACTACCAAGATTGCATATTCTGTAGCCTCTTCCATGATCGATAGATTTTCTAGGTGGCCAGATACTCTGATCACAGAGGACCAATTCCTTATAGCATCTCATAACTTCTACCTCCCTTGAGAACCTCAGTTGTAGTGCTCTCTTCCTTTATCACTTCTTCTTTCAGACTTTCATCTCATTTTCATATTCTTAAACTCATCCTCCGCTCAGAACCTTTTCGCTCGCTTTGATACCAAATGTTGGTATTATAAGCAACCATGAAAAAACATTAACACACATAAATCAACCATAAGAAGAACAATATACTCACAAAGGTCAAATTTCATAATGTACAATAATGATACATAACTCTCACTCTTAAATACAAATGTGAGGCCTCATAATATAGCATTGAAGTGCTCATAACAAGATGTCCAATATAGCATAACAATCTCCACAATATCTTCGTGAATATCTCCATAAATATATATGTGATCTCCATGCCTAACTTCACTCATTATCCTCATCTTTCATCATATGTAGACTTCTAGAATAAGTCTAGTTTCATGAATAATAATTTCACCATATTATAAGTATCAATTATTCTTTCACTAGCAAGACCTTCTAGGTGCTCCTGGTATAACACCCCCACTCGCTTTGTAGTCATGCAATGAATTTTTCCTTCCCTCAGAGTACAATAATTATGCTATGCCCATAATTTTTTTCTTCTTGCTTGATTGAAGGAAGGCCCAACCCCCACGTCATTAGGTGCAAGGAATTCTTTCCAACATTATCCTTCTCCTTTGCCTTAAGTCTTTTGTTGCTTCTTCTGTTAGAAGGTTGCCCCTTTCTTCTTTTAATGCCTAGAGGGATGAAATATTTGTCAAGCATTTCTTAATAATGGCTTTTCTCATGTGCACCATCCATTTCAATTCCATTTCCTTTGACCTTTAAAAACTCCCTGCATATCACATTCTAGAGTATCATATTGCACATGCATAAGCAACATTCATATAACCTAGAATTTGAAGGATCGCAAAGTGATTTACCCACTTTAATAGGTTATAGATCGACCTGCCCTTGGGGTGTAGAACAATCAATGATGGAGTGTATTGTTAAGGCACTCCGTTATGTGAAGTCACCGGTTTAAACCCTCGACTATCCTTGTGTTTTTCATAAGGGGTCGTGTTGGCATGCCTGGGGTTATAGTGGTAGCAATCGGATAACATGACCACGTGTCACACAAGTACATGCCCGACTAGTTGCTGATTTCCCCAGTAAAAAAAAAGGGTTATAGATCGACCTAGGATACAAGCTTTATATCTGCCCTCACCTCTGGTTCTCCCTAACCCATTATTCATTCTACCTCAGGCCAAAAGCATTACTCCAAAAAACACATCTCAAAGAACATGCATCATCATTTACATAGAGATGCCTTGCCTTTTGATTTTGCCTCTCTTGGGAAGGTAAGTCCTAGACCTTACTTCAACTATATTAGGATGGTATTACAATCGATATCACCAGTCGAATCATTCTTACTATAACTTTCGCTCTACTACCAACTAGCACATCTCGGGTCTCTGGCGAATCATGGGTGTAACACCCCAAGGCTGAGGCCCTAATGAATTGTAATTATGCTTATAGGCTCGTGAGCCAGATGCTAAGGCCAATGAGCCTGATTTTGTATAAGTAAATAGACACATATCATTAATAAAATTACACTGTTGCGTGTAGACCCTCCACGAAGAAAGAGTTATGGGGGACTAAGCTCCACTAGGTGGGGAAGGGGCTAAGTGTCTAGGAATAGGGGCTAAGCTAGACAACTTACCTTGAAAGGAATAATATTATATTATTATTTCCTAGAAGCTAAGGTTTGATATAACCATGTTATCCTAAGTTCCCGGGGAAAAAGGGGGACAAGTGTTAAGTGGAGCTCATGCAGCTTCATGGAGGCATGTGTGAACTTGAGCGCATGCAGTTTTAAGTGGAAAAGTCAGCTCGTTGGGGGGACTCACTAACCGGTCTCACGATTCTCACGACTGTCACAGATCCTTCATGATTAGGTGGGTACTCTTGCGAGGTTAGGCACCCGAGAAGAGAGCCACACTCGCCACTGATGTATGCACGATTGTAACATGCAGTTACTGGATGTCGCTCTGTGTGTTTTCCCTGTGAATCCTGACACATTTGTATTCACCTGAGCTGTGCTGTGTCTTAGCGTTTGGATGTTGCCACTTTCAGTGTCCATACCTATTTTCTGTTGTTTCCATCACCCGTGTGTTAGTTGAATGTTGTTGTTGTATTGCTTAGGACCTGAATTGAAGAAGCAAGTTGTCAGGCCTGTGAGCAACTCTCCCAGGTGAGAGAGTTTGCTGGGAAGTGAGTTCTCCTAGAAGGGAGTCCCATAACAACTACAATACTCTGAGACTTCTGGTCCAACCTGTTGTTGAAGCCCAAGGTAAGGGAGGTGTAGTAGCCGATGGACTTGTATTAGTGAAGGTGTACCCTCCTAGGGTGGAGCAGGCGTGTGGGGAATGGGGGTTTGTGGGTTGTGGGCATAAGTGGCTCCTGGGATAAAAGATCCTTCTTGTTGTTCTGTGCAACTTCCTTGTTGTCCTTGCCAAGCCTAGAATTCTCTTTCCCGATGGAGTTTAGTCCCAGCTCGAGGGTAACCCACTGTTGAGCATGGTGAGCAACGTGGTCTAAGGATGGGAGGTTTGTGGAAGGTCTGCAAGCAGTTAGTGGTCATCTATTAAAATATAAGTACCAATTCTTTGTTCGCTGTATGCTGTGTATTTGTATTTGCATTATAATCAAAGAGTAATGCTTGTACACACACACAGACACAGACACACATACACACACACATATATATGCTGCATGTATGTGTTAATATTGCTTCCACATGAACAGGTGTATGAGTAGAGTATTGACGTCTGTTTAATTGCATTAGATATATATATATTTATATGTGTGAATACCAGATGTTATCTCTATCTTCTGGTTAAGTTTTATATGTGATTGTTTCTGCAAAGTTACTCGGTGGCCTGGCCTGGCCTGTTGTTTAAGGCCGAGAATGTCACAGAAATGGTATCAGAGCAGTAAAGGCAAAATTAAGGTTGCTTCGGTAGTGTTACCTGGCAGGGGTTGATGGCCGAGGTCGTTACAATGGGTCTATACCATCTACACTAAATCGACAGTGGACATGACCAGAGATTCAATCCCAATTCAACTTCATGCCCATGGACTATTACACCATCAAAAGCGTGCCTTCCATACCTCTGGTTGCATGAATATGGTCGCCCAGGTGCAGGCGAGCCCCATAAGTCTGTAAAATCCATCTATCCTTTTCGACCTTCCATACCCTCTCTTGCAAGAATATGGTTTCCCAGGTGTGGGTAATCCCAATTAGTATATAAAATCCATCTATCTTGGTCGACCTTCCATACCTCCACTTTCACGAATATGGTTTCCCAGGTGCGAGCTAGCCCAATAAGTCTGTAAAATCCATCTATCCTAGCCGACCTATTTGTCAGATTATCCCCATCCATTTTCAAGGTACCATCAACACCTCCAACAAGAGAAATCTCATGATTGATGTCTAATTTAGACTCTTTGAAAGATTAAATAACTATTACATACACTAACTTTTTTGGACACTAATTGACCCTCCCTTCTCTCATACACGTATCGGGTTTTGTTCTATGACAACGCCATCTGTGAGTGAAATTAACTTTGAAAACCACGACCTAGGACACTAGGCAGGTGAAGGAATAAATATACATGAAAATCACGATCCATATGGAAGGCAAAAATATATGTGGAAATTAAGATTACAACCACTTTTCCATTCAAAGTGGGTGCTTGCAATTTTCATTTAGAGTGATGTTGTGTGCTTGCAATTTTCATTTAGAGCAATGTCAGTGCATTAATTATATGTCAGAGCGTTGAAATAACTCTATTGTTTATATTTGATGGTGGATATTTTTAAATTTTAATAAAGTGAAATGTTGCTAGTAAGTGGTGCATGTTTTAACAAAATCCACTGGCATACTGTATCCACTACAAAGCTGCATGAATTTAGTAACTCAATCTTAAATCTTGCTAACTGGAGCATGAGTAAAGCATTATTTCTGTCCTAGGTATAGTTCAATGCCTACTATTGAGGATCCTCCCCAGTTTATATTCTTCATACATATCTCATAAGCAGAAGTGAAAGAGGCTAGGCGATCGAGCGTGGAAGTTACTTTCTGACTAGTTATCACTCAATTGGAGCTATCATCAATTGGGGATTCACCTGGAACTCGATCTTACCTCTTACATAGCTATTCAAATCCTACATCTTAGCGAGTGGGGGCATTGTGCTCAAGGTCATAGGCTTTATTACCATGTGCATCATAGTTCACTTGTGTCATGAACCTATGTTCGCTTGACTAATGAACCAATCCAATGTGGACTAGGTGAAGGAAGGATATTGACTCACTTACTTGGGTAACTAAGGTCGCTAAGCTAATGGTCACTATACCTCGTACCAATAAGGAGTTGAGAGTGAGTGCTTGCCTCATGAACAACCATATAAAAGTATATATATGCGGAGGAAGTCTCTGCAACCATAGACATCATGGCCTAGTTATATCCGGTCATGAAATTATGGTTGGAAGGTATAGTTCTATATTCAATTGGCAGGTACATGTTCTATAACAATTAGGGACACAATTTACCTTGGTTTACACATCCTATCAGGCCAATACTTTTGAGAAATTAAGGTTGATTTCTCTATGCAATGTGGTTTATAAACAAGGCTGCCCCAAGAAAGAATTCAAATAAAGAAGGGTCAAGTTGAAGTGAAGCAATCAACTTGCCCCACCGCCTTCTCTTTAAACGTGACACTCACTTCCTACCTCTTCAACCAAAAAGTTAGGGGCGGGGACTTGTTGCTCTGCAACCCATCTTGTTTTATTATCAATTTGTTTAGTTTCTTTATTTATAAATAAAACCCTATCTCAGTGAAATGTCACATGGATGAAACAATGGAAAGAACTCACATTTCAAATGAAAGAATAAGTACTATATACAAAAATATCTACAATATAAGAAAAATGAAATTGAAACCTAAGATTACATAAAAATGTATATTAACTCAACTCAACTCATATTATTCATTTTTAATTGTGATTGCTAGCTGAGTTTAATATGTTGTAATATATGCCAACTTATAATGCTTGTATAATGAACTACTTGCCTTGTCTCTTAAAATATTTTGTTGAGCGATTATGGTTATATATTATTTTCATTTATTGAATGATATGTGATATGTTTTAATTGATATAGATATTAAACTATGTTGTAATTTTTTTTAAAATAAATTTAATATCTTTTTATTTCTAAAGGTTATGTTTGAATTAGATTTAATTTCTTAAATCTTATAGTTATATGTGTAATTTAGTTATCACATGGATTTGATTAATTGTAATAATAAATAATTTATTTATTTATTTTCACATAAATTTTGATAGAAAAACTGAAGAGATGCTTCCTCATGTTTGTGGATAGCATTCTTAATAAAATTTTTAGTGTAGACTAGTGTGTCTCATCTAGGGGTATTTGAATTGGGCACCTACTAACACCAAACTAGCCAAATTCCCAACAACATTGACAACAATTGGTGAAAATATCCCATTAAATATACATGTATCTCAGAAACTAAACTAGCATACCCCAGAAATAACAATATAGTTTTTTTTTATAAGTATATTATTTAATAAGTAGCATTGTAATGGTATATTAATCATGAGCATAAACTTGATTTGTTGTAAAGTGTTTAGGTCAAAGTATGATTGATAGGTATTTGGTAGTAAATATTTGAAGCTATTTCATTTCATGTATAGAAGTATGGACTAAGTCAAATAGTTTATGTATGGAAGAATCTAGAAGATATACAACAAAGAAGATAAGCTTATCTTTTCTTTTTTTAGTAACCAGACATAAACAACATCCTCATTTTTTCATAGCATTCAAAATAAATAATAAAATAAAATAACAATATTTATAAATAAAAATAAAAATAAAAATAAAAAAATTTATAAATCCATTATAAAATAGTTAAACTCTAGTTAAACTCTGAAGTGATAAAAATAAGAAAAAAATCAAATCTCTTAAAAAATTTATCATTCAATCTCAATATACACAAATGGAATAAATCATCCCGTGGAATTCCATATTCAATTCAATTTTTTATTCAACTACCAATGTCACCTTTTTATTTTAATTTCAATGTATATCTGTTTTTTTTTTTCAATGTATCTGCATCTTTTCACTTTCTATTTGAGATATATCTCGAATTCTCTGACAACCCATAGTTTATTAAATAATAAATAATATTTATATAAACATATAAACTAATAATAAATAATAATAATAATCTATTTTTAAGGTCACAGTCTAGTTAGCACACCAAATTGGTGTATGAGACCCCTTTGTTTGTGGGATGACCCTCTTCCGTCCAATGATTTGATTAGTAAAGTCTACGAAGGTATACATACCCTATCCCTCTCTGGATTTGAACCTGTAACCTCTTAAGAAGAAACACATGTTCTTAATAATCTATTCATGTGAGCAGATCAAAAGAGATGATGTGTACATCATTGACCAGTTGACTGGCCACGTGGACCAAAGAACGGGGGCCGTTGGATCTGATTGAAGAAGTTTCTAAACTACCACATCTAACAAAATATCTCCTCTCAATCAAACATAGGAGCCATCAGATGACTTACAGAACCAGACACAAAAAAACGAGGTGTTTTATGCGCGTCGGTGAATGGTTCCGGCCTTTGTTCTCTTTTAATTTTTGTTCTTAGTCGAAGTTTGCAAAAAAAACACTTGGCTTTTACGGTGTTCTCTATATTGCTTGTGCTTTTCCATTTCTACTTCTGAGACCATTCGCCCTTCTATGATGTCATTGATCATGGTGTTTTGGCCAATTCCATTAATCTCCTAATATATAAAATAATAAAAAAATAATTAAATTTAATACAATCATTTACCTATTTTTAGATGCTAACATTTTTTTACATAAAAGTTCATCAAAAATATAAATAGAATAGAATTTTTTCAAAATATGATTTAATAATTTGGAGTAAAATAAAGCTTAATAAAACTTTTTGGACCTGGTCCTGTAAGTTTTTGTCAATAAATTTTGGTTAAATAAAACTCTTTGAACTTGGTCCTGTAAGTTTTTGTCAATAAATTGTGGTTAAATTTCTATCTCTAGGCTAACCTGTCTCCGTTTTTGTTTAAAATCCAATTGTTAAGAGAAAAAATATAACAACGATGAATATTTATAAAATCTAATAATAATTGCTGAAATTATAAACGATGCATAAAATATTTTAAAATAAGTATCGATATCCTATCATAAATCAAATCTACTCCTACCATACGAATCCCATAAATGCTACAGAAAGCGTTTAATGCTTCTGAATCTGAGTCCATATATGATCCTAGCATAAAATCTGTCCTTTAAAAATATTCTCCACTCACTCCTTATCATCTAGCCAACAATCATAGTAAATGATGGTCATCGATCAATGGAATTGCAAGCGCCACGTTTGATTGAGAAACTCTGTCCTCATTACATGTTGTATTGGTTATTGACATATTGCGTCCATACCAGAGGTTTGTCAGAAAGCATTTTCGAGCAATTATACCTGCATTACACGTTGTGTTGGATATTGACATATTGCGTCCATACCAGAGGATCGTCAGAAACCATTTTCAACTGGGATAGAAAGGTCGGTCATTTTACTTCCTATTCCATGCTTGGTATTTCCTTCCTCCTTGCACTAGGCTTCCTGCTTAGACAAGATCCCAATCGTATGTTTGGTGTTAACGAAGATGCAGTATACACTCCTATTGTTATTCCATTAAGGTATTGTTGCAGATTTGTAGTCCAATTAGCCATCTTTTGGGCCACCAATAGATTAATATATATAAATGAACAATTAGGTTCACGATGGCAACAATCGCTACAGATCATTATGATATTAAGAGGGGAGACGTGCAATTTCATATTAATAATACTAATCAAATGCTTCCAAGGAGGATTGTACCAGACGAGAGTGTGGGGAGTGTTGTATTTGAGAGGAATGGAGAAATCTCAGAGTTAGATCTAGACACTGCACATCATACTGCTATTGAGATGGATGACCCACTACAACAAATGGAAATTATTGATAATGATCCGCGGCTTTTGGGGAACGTTGTTAACGACCAGAATGGAGAGATTGCACATACAGAAGCAAATCTAGAGGATGGCAAAGATAGAAGTTAGATAAAAACCATATTAACTCTTTTTTCCAGTGAGCTCTTTCCATACGTTGTCTTGGTTGTGAAATACTAACAATATCTAAAGGACAGGTCTACTAATTTTTTATATACGTTTGGTATGTCTCAGTATCTACTGGCTACTCCATGTTTGTTTACTTCTTTCCAGCTTTGTATTATGTTATTTGTCTCTACTAACATATGTTAATAATGGATGCAGAATGTACATGCATTTTTGTCCAAGGATTTTTTTTCTCCAAAGGTGCGATTTTTTTAGAGAAATTCTACAATTTTAAAATTTAATGTCATTGTAACATTGAATGTGTTTAATATTTTAGAATAGCTTTTAAAACTTTAAAATCTTCTCTTTTGCTGTGTGCTAATTTGAGCAGATAGTGTTGGAACACTTGGATTATAATTGGAATCCAAACAAACATGTTATCCATGTGTTCGACCAAATCAAAGACATGGTTGTGGGTGTGGCCGTTGACTATTGAATGGGCTAGAAGCCCAGATAAGCCTTGGAGGCCTTTGAAGAGGGCTCATGGCTACACTAAGGGCGTGGGGCTGTAGGTTGAGATCATTGGCACTTTCGTCTTGGTTTACACTGTTTTCTCTGTGACGGATACCAAGCACAACCATCGGGACTCCCAAATCCTTGTAAGTATATATCTTTCTACAGGTTTTGGTTGGTTTACACTATTCTCTTTGCCTACATATTTTTCTACTGTGTTGTAATGAATCTGACCTCACATAGAGGTAGGATATTTCTGTTAGAAGAGTCCCATGTTTCTTTCAATTTTCATATGTGTTTCACAATAAGAATAGGAATGCCTCGGTTCCACTGGTTTTGGGGCCACTTTTAAACCACCAAGTTCCAATGTTTAATGAGAAAACTCTTTTCGGTGTATGAGAGTATGAGGTACCTTGATTTGAAAGCAAGATATCTTAAAGGAAAGCAAGGTAAAATCTTGGTAACTCTCAATCTTGGATTTCCTTCCAAGTATGAGGTATACTAAATAAATCTTGATTTCCTTTCCCTC
>JASDQU010106850.1:295966-310950 GCA_032191745.1 Picea mariana | reverse complement strand
TCCACTATATTAATAAATACCACTATGGTAGTTGGATGTAATAAATGTGAGAAGGCTCTCTAGAAGGTTCCTAGGAGATAGGGAGAGCTACATAAAGAAGTCTAGGCAAGGTAATGAAACATAGTGAAGAATATTGTGATTGTAAAAGCAATGATTGCTTGAGGAGTTTTATCCTTCCATAAGGATTAATATATGGTGTTACCCTACCATAAGGGTTTTCTCTATTTCTTGTGTTCATGTTATGGTGAATGGTTTATGGTTTATTCTTGGTTATTTCAGAAGTATATTTGCAGATCTGATATAGGTACTTAACATGGTATGGTGTTGGCATTGATGTAAAAGAAGGCCAATATGATTAATGTTGGACATGGTATTATGGTGTTAGAATTGATGTCAAGAATATCAATATGGTATTGTCGTTAAGAAATAATATGTCTTTGAGATCCTAAAGCTCGGAAGAGATAGAGTATTAGGTTGCATGGAATATGAGTGTGCAACATTAAGACCTTTGGAAAGTTTGAAGGAAAGATGTTGGACCTTGGGTATGGAAGAAATAAAAGAGTAAGGAAGAAAGGTGAAGTATGAACTACACAGAAAGCACACTGACTAAGAATGGGTTGAAGTGGTCAAAGAAGCGGAAAAGAAGTAGCAAAGGAAGGAAAAGCTAGTCGTTGGAAGAGAAGACCAAAGAAGACAGATTGACAAGGAAAGATGGATATTGGACAAATCAACAAGTGGAAGAAGACATCAACGACTGATTTGGAGCACCTCATAGAAAAGAAGGAAACACAGGCTCGCAAAGCCCTGAAAATGTGGGTCAAGTGGACCTAGGGTTTTAGATACCTAGGGTTTTGGATCTAGGGTTTTGACACCTAGAATATTTCCTTGCAATGTGTTATGACCATATCAATTTTACTTGATGGAATCCAAGTCTCAAAAGTTGGCGAGGAGATACATCTAGGTGGAGGCATGATAGTTTGGAGGATCAGGTCACATCTGGCAGAGAAGGGCCAATATAGCGGAGGTGTGGAGTATGATGGGGCCCGCCGGGCCACAGATCTTAAACAACCTAGATCAATAATCAGGAGACATATCGAGCGAGGAAACAATGCAAAGTTTAATCACTCAAGAGCGGGTCGGGGAAAATACCATGGTTTCACCTCACAGACATGTGGTGCCTCTAGAGCCATATCGGGGTGAAAAGTGGTCTACCCAAAACCATTTTGTCTCACCCATGATATTTAAAAGCGCATATAAAAGGAGGGCCCTGGTCATTATTTTATGATATTTCAAATCATTCGAATGGTTGAAAATTGGTGCAAATGCTATGTTTGAAACTGAAGCTCAACAATGAACCAGACTCATGCATTCTCCGCTAATTCACAGGTATTTTTCATCATGGCCATGAATCCTTTCATTTTATCTGTAATAGATCAAGATCCTACCTCTAAAGAAGAATCCTTATTTGACAGGGACTCTGATGTATTTGACACAGAAATAACCATCTCACCCATTTCCGTATCCATAGCCAATTTGTTAGACAATGTCGGTAAATGAATACCCTTCCTTGAAGAGGCCCAAGCCTCCATTACCCCTTACATCATCGAAGTCACTTTCCCTTTCCCAGAGTTCATAAGCTAGTGTGAAGAATAGTATTCACAATAAGAAAAGGTCATTTTGAATAATTTAGGGATGTAGAAATAAAGACTTTTAACATAGCAGTGCTAGATGAGGATAAAGTGTCTGAAATGAAGCTGCATTATGAAAATATTGGTTCCCTAGACAAAGTAAAGTTCCACAGAAATGCCAGTGACATGCTATATTCAAACTACCTAAGTCTGAGTCTGAGGGTTTCAAGACTGACAACCCATGCACCCAAATTGGATGGATAATTGAAGACGGAAAACGAATCCAGCAGAGCCTAGAAGAAACAAGTCAAAAGATTGGAATATGAAGGCCCTCAAAGGGTAAAAGCTTCTTTACATGAGAAAGAGAAGATGATCCAAAGCCTGAAGAAGAAGTTGAATATGTCTGTCACAGATAATCCATAGACAACAGAGCTAGCTTCTCTAGAGAAAGAAAATGATACATTCAAACAGGAAACACTAAATTAAAAAGCCAAAGTATTGCAGTTGGAAAAGGAAAAAGAAAGTTGGTCACAAGGACAGGCAGCAAAATCAGAAATGGTGGCTATTTTACCTTCTACTATAGAAATTGGATCAAGAACTGATGGATTGGTTCAAGCTATGTCTCAAGTAAGATTAAAGATAGGGGATATCAAGAACCTAAAGGAAGTCATAGAAATGTTGTAGAAAGAGATGAAAATGAAGGATGAAAAGATGGCCCAATTTCAAAAGGAGAATCAATATTTGAAAGAAAGGGTGAACAAGTTGAAGATGAGATTGAAGGGAAAAGTACTGTAGCAAGGATCTAAACATGTAATCAGGGATGTTGTTGTTTTTGAAGCTACTAAGTTCAGGGTTTATCTAAATTTTATAAATGACAAAGACAACATGGCTATCACTTAATGAAGAAGATGTACTATTGTTAATGAGACACTGGCAAACAATCCCTCAGAATGGGCCTAGAATGCTGTCAATTTGTTGCATTTCGTGCTCACTTCTAATATTCAGACCATTGGGGTAAAAGACAGACTGCACTAATTATTTGGGCCAGGAGAATCATCGGTAAGAACAATTTTCTCAAGTCGGTTCAAACCAAAGCTGTGCAAATGCAACAAAGTATACAAGAGTTTAAGGATACATTTGAACAATTTTCTATCAAGGACCTCCCACAATTTTGGGATGGTAAAGGGAAATTATACGATCAAGAGGAATAGAATTCTCTCCTCACTAAGTGCAAAATGGATCATTCCAAATTTGAAGGCCTAGAAGAGAACCAGAAGGGACCCAATTTGGTGGAACATTTGGTCACAGACTTTGATATTTTGAATCAGTTTAAGACAGTAAAGACCGGGCTGCCAACTATGTCTTACACTACTTACATTGATCTAGATATTTTGATAAAGGAAATGATGGATTACGAGATTCCTTCTGACTCACAGTGGAAGGATATTGTGCAACTGGGCAAGATGAAATGCAGTTTTCTAGGGACCAGTAAGTAACCTCCAGGTGTCACCAAACTGGCAAGCTCAACAAGATATTGGAGGAAGATAGATGGCACAGAGGAAGTCAAGCAGTCAGAGAGATCCGTCCCTCATTTATGAAATTTTTTTTTTCTTAAATCATTGTAAATCGTTTCACCTACCGAAACCATTGGCTTGTAAATATTTTAGGTCAGTTTTAGAAATTGAAATGCTCCAGTTTCAACCATTGTAATCAAACTGTATAGGTACTAGGAGTTTTGAATGAATTAATGTTGAAAGAAGTGCAACAACACCTTCTTAGTTTTTTTGAACTACATTGTAATTTTCTGGAGCTAAATTGAATACATATGCAGAATCTATTGAAGTTTCTATGAAAATATTCTAATGGTGGTGATATAATTTTTGTCTCCCTTCATTGTATGTATTTCCTGTGTTCTTTTATTCCATTTACATTTGTTTTTGTTTAAATTGGAGATTTAAAGGCCCAGAATTCATCTTGTGACACTCTCAGCTTAAGAAATTTAAACTGTGTGTATTTCTTCTTAACTAATTCATAATTCATTTCAGTAATGCTCTGATGCAGTTATTTGTTTTCTCTTTCTTATTACACCCTGCTTAAACTCAATAAACAACTCAGATTCATTGCCTCATTTAGCCTTTATCCTTTGGAGAGTTCTACAAGCCATTCATTGTTTTCCTTCACTTTCATAATCTTGACTTCATAGCCCTAATATCCCCTCCCCTTCTTTGCTAGCAAACTTTATAAAAAACCCCAAAAACAATCTGAATCTAGCCATTGATTTCCAAATATATATCAAGTGACAAGAGAGATCCCTCTCTGAGTTTAKAAGGCTAGTTCCCAGATCTAAAGTAGGTTGAAAYAGTTACCTCTATCATTTTTCTATCAGCGGGACAAAATTTACAGAATGCTAACATTCTAGCGCCCCTGCGAGGGACGAAATTGAGAAATATTCCCTAGGAAAAATGACTTAAATATTTAGTTTGATACCTGAGGGTGATAGTGGATCAAATACCTTATTGGATAAGATTATCTTTTCCTAGGGGACTCTATTACCAAGAGACCAGTTGCACCAAATAGTGTGAGATAAAAATCCTGGCTCCCAAGAGAATTCACACCAGGAGCAACCTAGACCCAGGAGATGCAATCTCTATGTCTGACCCTGAAAATCTTGTACAGAAAAGAAAATAAAATCCAATAACCCCAATTTTTCATCCTAATCAATTTTTTTCCTTACCCAAGGATGTAGTAATGAGCATTGAATACCTCGAGTTTGACGTAAAATTTGAGCAAGCTCTATTCAGAATTAAATACAAATCTTGTTTAAGTGAGACCATCTTTGACGAAAAGAGATTCCAAGATTTGATTTTAGATGCATATGCGAGGCCTATAGTTATTCCTGCTTAGAACCAACAGCCACTCCAAACCCTCACAACATCCATGGAATCTATATTTTCTCCCCTCATATTAGACAAAGAGAGCCAAGAAATCAGGGGAACTAGGAAAATCAGGAAAATCAGGAAAATCAAGTAGACCCGGCGAATCAAGGAAACCAAGGAAATCAGGGAGAACAACAAATAAGGCCTCCTTTCCAAAATAATTATGTAAATGAGGATCATGATGGGTATTTTGAAGACAACATGAACTGATGTGATGATAAAGAAACAAAGGTGTTTTTGACTAAATAAGAACATGACCAGTTCATGGATGAAAGTGATATATTTTTTCAAGATGAGGAGGAAAGGTTGTTAGTAGAAAGGGAAGATTACGAGATAGGATTGCAAAATTCCATTATGCAATTCCAAAGACAATATAACCTTCGAAATCAAAAGGAACCTCCAAACCCTCCAAAGGGAAACCCCACCAAAGAAGCTCAGAGTAACATACCCTCTTCAAGTCATCCCAAAAAATATTATGTTGCAAAGGATTCAGCTGCAAAGGACTCTACTGTGAAGGATTCTGCTGTAAAGGGTATTGTGGACAAAGGAAAGCAGAAAGAAGAACCCCATAAGAGAATATTGGAGGCAAGGAAAGAAACGGTCACCAAAGAGGTAGAGAATATCTCATCCTATTTTAATTTTGAAAGTGAAATGGCCAAGATCAAAATTTATGTACTATTTAATGAATTAATCAAGAATAGTGAATATAGAAATCAGATTATGTGGAGGCTTAAGATGGAACAAACCTCTGATACATTGAACATAAAAGATGATCACCCAACCATCTTATTGAACCAAGAGTAGAACAAAATGGTGATACTAAAGAAGTTCCCCCTTTTAATGTCAGTCTGAAAATCCATGATATGACTCAGCACAATGCTATGTTGGATTCAGGAACATCTCACAACCTCATGCCCAAAGTGGTCATGGACCAATTGGGCTTGGACATCACAAGACCTTATAAAGATATGTTTTCTTTCAATTTAAGAAAGGTGAAATGCCTTGGCTTGAACAAATATCTGGTGGTGTCTTTGGCACAAATCCCAACAAAGAACATGGTTATGGATGTAGTGGTTGTTGATATCCCTCCAAAATTTGGCATGTTGTTGTCTAGGTCATGAGCTACAAAATTAAAGGGAACTCTTCAGATGGACATGGCATATGCCACTATCCCTATCTTTGTTCAAGACAGAAGGTTGTACAAAGAGGTTTTTCTTATGTACATGGTTAGAAACAAGTCACAACTTAGAAATCATCCCATTTATTCAGTGGAAACCAAGTTGGGGTCTTCCATTTTCTTTAATGACCTATGTTCCAAAGAAAAGGAACCAAAAATTGATATGGCTAATAAAGAGATATATGATTAGCATATTGAGGAAAATTCAGGGCATCAGGATGAAGTGAAAGATCAGATATGGAAGATGAGTTTTGATGGGGCAGCCTATAGAGAGGGAGTAGAGGCTGACATTTGGATCAATCACCCCAAAGGAGATTTGAAATTGTGTTCTTATAAACTTGTTTTTGAGTGCACAAATAACATGGAAGAATATGAAGCATTAATATTGGGGTTAAAAGTTTTGAAAGAATTTGGTTCCAAAAGAATTGTTGTACATGGACACTCTGAGCTAATTATAAATCAAATCAAAGGCATATACCAAAAAAAACACCTGAGACTAAGGGCTTATAGGAATATGGTACTAGACCTCCTTGAGAAGTTTCCAGAGTGTAATCTTTCATCAATTCCAAGAGAACATAATCAGGTTGTCGAAGCCTTGGTTACTTCAACAACAGTTTTCAAAGTTCCAATTTTCCCTAACAAAAGCTACAAGGTTGAGGTAAACTGCAGGCTAGCAGTACCAGGTAATATAAAGCACTGGCAAGTTTTTGAAGACGAAAAATAGATAGAAAGCTTCCTCAAGATGGAGAATGAATTTGAGAATTTGAATATTGATGATGAATATTGTGATGATGAAGTGCTTGTAGCTTCTTTCACAAAAGAGGGTTATTTCGAAAATCAGATTGAAGTTAGAGATATCRTTCAACTAAAGAGAAACATCATTCCTAGGGGTCTGGTCCTATTGGAGAAACTCTTTGATAAAAATGATGTGAACATAAGTCCCAAAATTACAGTAAATGAAGGGGATGTGGAAGATTGCAATATTGGGACTCCAGAAGATCCAAAGATCATTAAGTTATCCAGAACACTTAGCCCTGAAATCAAGGAAATGTATGTCAAATTAATGAAGGATTTCCTTGATGTTTTTGCTTGGATATATGATGATTTGAAATTCTATGACACCAGTATAATTCATCATGTTATCCCCATCAAAAAAGATCACAAGCCATTCAAACAGAAATTGAGAAGGATAAACCCCTTGTTGCTAACCTTGATTGAGAAAGAAGTAAAGAATCTATTTGAATCCAAAATCATAGTATCCCTGAGGTTTTTCAAATGGGTGGAAAATCTGGTGCCAATAAAAAAAAAGAGTGGAGAGATCAGGTTGTGTGTAGATTTCAGAAATCTAAACAAGGTGTCTCTAAAGGAAAACTACCCATTGCCTAAGATGGATCACATTTTACAAAAGGTGGTAGGCTCTCAGAAAATGTCAATGTTGGATGGTTTCTCTGGGTATAATCAAGTTATGGTGCATCCTAACGATCAAGAAAAGACAACATTCACAACACCTTGGGGAACATTCATGTATGCCAAGATTCCTTTTGGGCTCATGCATGCAGGGGCAACATTTCAGAGAGCTATGGACATAGATTTTTCTAACGAGAAGGACAAGTTCATTGTTATCTACTTGGATGATATCACTGTGTACTCTACCTCGAATGAGGAACACCTCAAGAATCTAAGAAAGGCATTTGAAAAATGCAGGAAGTTTGGTATATCATTGAATCCCAAGAAGTCAAATTTTTCCATGGAAGAAGGAAATTTGTTGGGTCATATTTTTTCTAAAGAGGGGATAAAGGTAGATCCCAACAGAGTTGAAGGAATCTTCAAAATTGGCATACCCAGAAGTTAAAAAGAGGTACGATCTTTCCTAGGAAAAGTGAATATTTTGAGAAGATTCATCCCTAATTTGGCCAAAATCATAAAACATATTACCAACATGCTCAAGAAGGGAAATGAAATAAAATGGATTCCTAAAGCTATAAAATCCTTTGAAGACATCAAGGTGGCATTGACCAAGGCTCCAGTATTGGCCAGTCCTAATTTTGAAAAGGATTTCATATTGTTTTCCTTTGCCTCAGAACACACAATTGCTGGTGTTTTACTCTAGAAAGATGACCAAAATTTTGAGAAGCCCATAGCATATTACACCAAGACGTTGAGGGATGCTCCTCTGAAGTATGACATCATGGAGAAGAAAGCATATGCTTTAGTCAAGGCCTTGAAATAATTCAGAGTTTACATCCTACATTCCCATACTACTGCTTATGTACCGAGAAAATCAGTGAAAGACATCTTAACCCAGCCTGATCCTGAAGGAAAGAGGGGAAAATGGATAGAAGTGATGTTAGAATATGATATTGAGATCAAACCCATCAAGTTGATCAAAGGACAGGGATTTGTGAATTTTATGGCATAGACCAATTGTGAACTCTTAGGAATAAATTTCATCGCAGACCTATCAGAAGCTGCAGAAGAAGAGAGTATGAATCCACAAATATCCTAGAAATTTCTTGATTGCATGGTATGCATACATCCTCTTTGTTTTGAAAAATTTGCAAGCTCCTTCTGAATTAAGTAAAACAAAGGCAAGGTTCTTGAAGCCAAAAGTAGAAAACAATTGTATAGTAAATCAATCCCTATATTGGAAGGATCTTGGGGAATTTTACTAAGTTGTTTGCTAGAAGAGGAAGCTGAGAAGACCATCAAAGAGTTTCATAAGGGTGACTGTGGAGGTCATCATTATTGGAAAACCACTATGCATAAAAAAATTGCGAGTTGGGTTCTATTGGCCCAACATCTTTTCTGATGTCTATAAAGGGGTTTCAAGATGCCATGAATGTCATATTTTTGAAGGAAAAAAAAACGTTGCAATCTCTACCTTTGAAGCCCATATCTATGGAATCTCCTTTCAAATAGTGGGGTCTTGACTTCATAGGGGAAATGCATTCACAATATTCATCCCAACACAAGTGGATTCTAATAGCAACAGATTATTTCACTAAATGGATCAAGGCAGTACCCACCAGGCAAGCGATGGATGTTGTCATCATCCATTTTTTGGAAGAAAATATTGTGTCCAGGTTCAGATGTCAAAATCACCACAGACAACGCAACAACCTTTAAGTTTGAAAAGATGGAGAAATTTTGCAGTGACTACAACATAACACTTGTCCACTCCAATTATTATTACCCTCAGGGAAATGGGTTAGCTGAGTCATCAAACAAGAGCCTCACCAGAATTATAAAAAAGTTGTTGCAAGAAAATAAAAAGTCTTGGCACAAAAAGCTCATTCATGCATTATGGGTTGATAGAATCATCCCAAAGAGGTTCATCTCCACCTCACCTTTTCAGATCGTTTATGGCGGTAAAAAAAAAATTCCTACTACATTGGGGTTGCCAGTAATGAGACTTTTGCAGGAGCAAGATGCAGAGACATATGCCACACGAAGAAGGAAGTATGAACTCATCAGTGTACAACAAACTAGAGAAAAATATTTCGACAATACTAAACTGCACCAAGACAAGATCAAAGAGGCTTTCGATAGACATACCAAGGGGGATAAATTCAAACCAGGAGATGTTCTACGAAAATGGAATGCCAGAAATGAAGATAAGGGAAAACATGGGAAAATTGATCATGTGGTTGGGCTCGTTCAAAAGTGCGGTATACCATGGAAGTAACTCCTACATACTACAAGAGAGTAATGGAGAAATTGTTGGAGGAGGGCATGTGAATGGCAGGTTTCTCAAGAATTATATCATTTAAACATCATCATCCCTTCCATTCATTGTACATAATCGTTTTGTGTTTTCTTTTCGCATGAAGAAGTTGGAATAAAAGAAGAATAGTTGAAGCCTGAGGTGAAGGCCCTAAGTTGTGTTGGGTCAATTTCGAGTTTTTTAAATAGTGGTTGGTGGATTCAGACTGCATGAATAAATCACTGACCAATGGGTAGGAACTTGGTCTACCATTCTTTTCTACCTCACAAGGAGGATAGCATCCCCAGTTGGAGCCTATGTTCTCACCATAACAATTTTCTTTGATGGAATCTGTTAGTCCCTAAAGTTGCACTTGACTATGAGAGGGCAAGTGGCATCATTGATTTATTGCAAATTGTTTTGAATGTTTTTATGGTGTATTTTTTTGAATAAGGTGGTTGAAAACAGGCTCGAGGTTATAACATAAACAAGAAATTCAGAATAAGAACAGAACATATCCCATTGACTGGTTAAAAGGTAGTCACACGGATGAATTAGACCAATAAGGAAAATGAGAAAATGAAGTTTTCAATTTGTCAACTTCACATAAATTCTTATTTCAAAATATCATAAAGAAACAAGAACATCAACTTGAAATCAAAACTTGAAAATAATCACCACAACAAATTCTTTACTGTATTAATTAATAATCAAGAAAACAAATGCATTGAAGTCTGAATAGTGACCTCAAGCATGAAGAGAGAAGAATAGAGTAGAAAAGAGAGTCTAATAACCATATGTCTTTTCTATTAAGTGTCAAATAGAACATAAATGTCTTACAAGGATTCACAAAACAGGTCCTCTGGATCTCCAATTTTTCCCTCAATACTTCTCCTTCTACAAAGTTTATATAGAAACAATACATAATTATCAAGATACAAAAGAAATGGATCTGAAAACCTCCTCAACTATATTTAGTTTCTTGTTTCAAGTAATCAAGGAGAATATCAAATCTGATATCCAAGTCAAATTGATGAGGTGGCTTGTCAACTATTGTCCATGAGATATTTTAGGAAAATAAATCTACAAAATTCCTAAAAAATAGGGTCCAACAATATCTTTGTATATCCAAAATGATGATAGTTGTGTAGAAACTGAGAGAGGTTTTTTTGAAGGGGTGTGTTTCCAACAAAAACCTATTTTTGTTTCCAAAATTTCATCTCCATCTGTTCTGAAACCTCTCCCAAAATTACTGACTAAAACAAGAAATTATTTATTGTGAAATATCAGAACAATAGGCCTCAAAGATCAATTCGAATCTCTTAAAATGTGATTTATGTGTAAAAAAAAAGATAGGTTTTTTTGAAGGGGCATGTTCCCAACAAAAACCTCTTTTGGTTTCAACAAATTACTCTCCATATGTTCTGCAACCTCTCTTGAAGAAAATGACTAAAACAGGTAAAAAACAGAGTATTTCCTGTAGCTTTATCAGAAAATTAGGCCTCAAAGATATATATGAATATCCTAAAATCTGATAGATGTGTAAAAAATAAGAGATTTTTTTGTGAAGGGACATGTTCCCAACAAAAACCTCTTTTTGTTTCAACAAATTCATCTCCATAGTTTCAGAAACTGCTTTTGAAGATAAGGACTAAAACAGGAAAAAAACTGAGTATTTCCTGTATTTGATTTCTGTTTTTTCTTCTTTCCGTTGTGTTCATATTTACTTTTTGAAATCCTATATCCTCTCTTGCTGTTTTGAATTCCATTTCTCCACCTGATATTTTTCTTTCTTTTATAGCTTTACCATTTTTTCCTTTGGCACTTTTCTTACTTGTCAATTTCTATTTATGATTGACTGTGGGTTTAATTGAATTTACATTGTAATCTTCATTTGTATCTTCTTCCATTTTAATGTCAATATCAAGAAACATTTCTGCATCAAGAAACATTTCAATCTCTACATCAAGTTTTAATCTCTTACCTTTGTTGGTGGTGGCCTTGTCTTGGTTTTCATCTATAGGAGTATCAACAGGAAATTGTTGAGTCTGTTTCTTTCTCTTACTGGTCCTTGTCACCCTTGTGTTGGACATTTCCCTTTTAACAGGAGTTTCATCAATGGAATACTTTGTTTTAGTATAACAACCCTTTTTTGTTTTCATCTTTTCTGTTTGTTGGGTTGTGGATTAGGATTTAGGGATTGGGCCAACCTGCTCCAAGGTTGTTGCACTTCCCCCAGAGCAGGCATGACTAGGGTCTTAATTAGGACTTGATGAAACAAGCTACTCTTTGCAGTGGTAGGGTGTGACTGCACCCTTTTTGACATCTTTGTCAAGGTTTTGAGTAAAAAGTGAGGCATATTTAAAGGGTAGTCTCTGTTTAGATGCATTAACAACCTGATGTGGTATATATAAATCAATGAGAATCTACCTTCGCAGGTGATATACCTATGGATAATGATTAAAGTAGTGTGCCATTCTGGTCGGATCCAGCTGTGAGGGACTCCCTTTCTCCAATCTAGGTTTTTCTTATCTAGTAGCAAAAATTGATTGACAAACTCTGTGACCACATGCTCCTTTTTCCACCAACGTTCTCCTCCAACTACCAATCTGCAAGCTTAGGTGATGGACTATTCTGTCATCAACATCAACAACTTTTTGATCTCCACTTCGAAACCATCAAAGTTCTATGAAAACACCATAGATACATGTTCGTCATAACCTTGGAAGGTGGTGAGGAATTCGAACCAGCTAACGTCTTTAAACCTCTGTGCAATCTGTGAATATGCTTCAAGAAGCTCAGTGCCCTCGAGTTCCACTCTAAAAACTTACCGACTTCTCTTAGGTGCCATATCGATAAGACAATGCTGGAACTTGGCACTATCGGAAAGTTGAATTTACAACCTGTAACTCTTAACATATAATAATTTCTTCTGAAAGACACTTTCACTTATAATTCAACAAAATCAGAACGATGAGTGACAGGATCATATAATGATGTTTTGAAACTGACTGATTGAAATGGGTATTTGTAAGGTACAAGATGATCCCATCATGTAACGATTTGAACTGTATAATTCATTCTAGAGATATCGTGGGACAAATGCGGATTATCGGTCCATGACTTATGTAATCATAAAAAAATCGGGGTGGTTGGTGCTTATCATGGCATGATGACATTTAGCGCTATGGCAATAATGTTATTCCAGTAGAACTATTAATGACTTGGTAGAAATTTGAATTTGCAGGATTCAAATAGGCAAACGATGTGACAAATCTTGTAAAACCATGTCTTAAATCCTCAAACTTAAAGAAATTATTCAAAAAGATAAAATGTGAATCATAACAAACTCAAAACAAAGATTAAAATCAAATCAAAGAAAACAATGAAGTGCAGGTAGAGAGGGTTTAGGATTAAAGTTTCTCACTAAATCAAAAGCAAAATTAGAGACTAACATTGTCTCCTTCTCGGGGTGGAGTTTTGATGATAAACTCCAAGAACTGCAGACCAATGCCTTTACCTTGCTTCTGATTCACTGATTTCCCTGCTCTATCATCCTTTATTTACAACACAATTATATAAAAATAAGTCCATTAGGTATATGGAGTCTTTAGTTGAGCTCAAAAATAACAACCACAAAACTGCAAGTAGTCTTTCCATTGGGCTAGTGGAGTCATCCATACTGCTGCTAAAACTCCACAACTTATTCAAACTTTGAAGTAACAACATACTGCAGTAGACTAACAAACTGAAAAGAATCTACCTACTCATATGACAAGCTTATTTTACACACTACCTACTTTATCCAACTGCTTCCATTAGATTAGGTAAAATCATGCTTCCAGTGAAGCCATACAAGTATCTGACTAACTGATGAAACTCTTAATCTGGAAATGACGAAAGAAGGAACCCATGAAATACATAAATGCAATTCAAAAGGATAACAGAAGAACAATTTGACATTTGAATTGCTCAAAGATTCCAAATAATCGGAAAAAGGATCATGAAAACCATAAAGAAATACCTCTTCCTAATTTTTCAAATGAAAATCAAAAAGTCTATGCAAATCTTCTTTCTGATAATGGCTACCACATTTAGCTATTTGCAAATATGAACATGACTGTAAGTTGATTTCATTGCTACTCAATTCTTGTTTGATGTCTTCTCTGCAAGTGATACCAGTTTTCTGTTCCTGAGATATTGAATTGAACTCTTCAATAATCCCAATCCAAACCTGCTTAATATCTTCTGAAGATGGAACCATTAATATCAGATATTGGTTTGCTGACATCCAGAAAAGAATCTATTACAACTAATCAAGGAATAGGCTTAGTAAATTGTTCATAGAAATCCTTCAGGTATCCATCACTGCCTTCCTCAACTTCTGATGCATAGTTGTCATATACAGGCAGACTGCTCCTTAAGTCATCAAAATTTGATGTGGGGATCTTCTCTTCTCCATCTGAATACTCATCAAAGGTAGGTTTATCTGAAAGGTTTCCTAAGATCTGAAATTCACAGACCTTTGCTTCACGGCCATAATGAAAGAATGAGTGCATATGTGCTTCTTGATCACCTTTGGAATTTTGACCATAAGATACATCTGAAACAAAACCAAATGTATCTATAACTACTGGTGATTCTTCCTCATCAATAGTAAGGTCTTCAATAATAGTTTTTTCAATTAAGGATTGATCCTCAATCAGATTATTAGCAACAAATTGTTCATGATGATAAACATTTGGATGATCATCAGAATCATTATGAGAACATTTAAAACTATCTTCACAAATTACAGGGTGCAACCTTTCATGATCTATATTGTGTATCATCTCTACTATCTATTGAATATAGGATTGAAATCGTTCACAACCATTCTCAAAAAATGTATCAACATAATAATACCTTTTAAAATGCTTGATGAATATTGCATGGAATTCCCTCAAGGAAGATATTCTCAATGAAGGTAAGGACCGATACCACTGTCATGCATCGCCCTCCAATGAATACATAAACATTTTCATACGAACATCCTCGTGATGTAGATCTAGTTGACCTATGTATTCATGAAACTTGACGAGGTGATCTGATGGATTATCCCCCTTTCTTTCTTTGAAACGTGGAAGGCAGTCCCCCCAAATATTTATAGTGGGAATAGTATTAGGGAAACCAACAATATTAGCAAAATTGAATGGAGCAAACCTCGCAGCCACAATGGTTTTCATTCGATCATTTGATGCCATTTTGGATCTTCCCCAGTGGAGTCATTTATGGATCGTTTAACAGTGGAGTTTCCATGGTGAAAAATCTGCAGTCAATTATGTGCCCTCTTCTTGTTCACCATCAAGAAGCAGATCTGATCATTGTCGTTCTTCCTAGGGAAGATGTCTTCGTTCCTTTGTCCTCGACAACGGTGCCAAAAGATGTTAGTCCCTAAAGTTGCACTTGACTTTGAGAGGGAAAGTTAGGGCATCATCGATTTATTGCAAAGTGTTTTGAAGGTATTTATGGTTTGGTTTTTTGAATAAGGTGGTTGAAAA
>JASDQU010106850.1:251653-264185 GCA_032191745.1 Picea mariana | reverse complement strand
CACACACACACACATTTACTAGGTTTTCTTGAGCTTCTTGGAGAATCTTGAAGACTAGGGTTAGGGTTTATCTTTTGGAGATTCCAATATTATGGTTTTGAAGGGAAACCCTAGGTTGTACTTGTTGAAGTGAAGAAGAAGAAGAGGAGATGTCTTGCCTTGGAGGACATTCTTATGTGATCCATGTTTGTTGTATCTCCTTGGTTGATCTAGGTTTTTCTTGGTTTTGAATAGTTAGGGTTTTGGAGAGAAAGAGAGTTGTATTATACTTGTGATAAGGTTATGTTATGTACAATAAATTCATATTTATGCATATTAATGATGTTTTCGGTTGCCCAATACTTGTGTAAATTTTGGATTTGATTTCCAACGATATATATTCTTCATGGATTGTAATTTTGAACACTACGTGTCTTGTTGATTTAACATAAGTTAAGGGTGGATGTGTTAAATGACTTAAATTTATAATTGAAGAATATAAAAGAAGATTTACATCTATGTAAACAATAGTCATAAGTATTTTAATATTTGTTATGTATATGATAAGATTTCCCTATAGGGATAAAACTTATTGAAACTCATCAGTATATTTTCTCTTTAAGTTCCTAGTGGATTGGGGATGCTAAGAGTTGAAGTACAGTCCATTTTTTGTTTTTGTTTTTTTGTATTTCATAAAATCCCTAATTATAAAAATTTGCATGGTTAATATCTGGGAAACCTCTAGGAAAGAGGTGAATTTTTTGTTGTTGATAGAAATCTGCAGCAAGGGCGTACAAATTTCCAGATCAAGAGGTTGTGTTCTAGATATAGACAAATGTAGCGTAAAATCAGAAAAACTATAGTTAAAAAGTAGATCCACATAATATAAACCTTAATCTACCATATGAAAGAAAGAGAAGAAAGGAAACTACAATAGCAAAATGAAGTAGATAGGTTTAAAAGAATGTGAATAAACTCAATTACCCAATAGAAGCTAGTTAGACCCAATGGTGCATGAGAACCTAGTTAGACTTAACTAGGAGCTAAAAATACCCTAAATTAGCCATGCAATCTCTAAATAGTGAGTTAACTACCCTGGGAGGTCAAGTGGTGACTCAATTTCCTAAAAATAGGGATCTAATCCATGAATAGATTAATAGAAAATAGAAAATAGAAAATAGTGGGCCTTGCATTTGTTCCATAAATTCTCTACAAAACACAGATTTCTCTAACTTTTCCTGAGCGAGCTGTATTTTTTGTATTATTTCCCAAACTTTTATATCAATGTCTACGCCAGAAAAGGTGTTGTCCATTATTGCAATTTGAATTACTCAATAACTGCAAATAGAAATTGCTCAATGAATTTAAAAAAACGCTGTAGGATAATACTTCTAGAGATGGAAAAATGTTTGAAGCTATGAATGGAATAAATATATATTTATACAACTTTTTTCCATGTTGAAGCGGAATCATGTGACTGTTTTACTCCAAATTGATTGCAATTATACGATGTGCACCATTGACCTTCTTAAAATAGAAAAATCACATTTTAGAGGGCATATCAGAAATCAAACTTATATTCATGAGAGCAATCCAAGCAGTAATAGGCAAATAACATGCTTTGAATTGTCCAGAGCATAATAACTCTCCATTTTCTTCAGAAACAAGCATCAAGGTATAGGTTACTATATTTAGCAACCACATTCAAGAGACACTTTTACTTAGGTCCTAGCCATTGCTAATTTTAATATAATGTTAAAACATTGGATAGGACTTGGTAAAAATGTATGGATCTCAAACACTAAATACCCGCTCATCTAATATAAATGAAATTATATATTTTTAAATATTATCAATGGAATAGTCAAATATGAAATTCTCTCATAAGAAAATTACTATATATGTGTGTGTGTGTGTGTGTGTGTGTGTGTGTGTGTGTGTGTGTGTGTGTGTGTGTGTGTGTGTGTGTGTGTGTGTGTGAAAGAGGCAACAAAATAAGTAGATGATAACCAAGAACTAGTGACTCACTATGATTGATTGGTGGGGTTTAAATTTTTGGCATCTTTATAAAAACTTATAACTTCTATAACATTACTAGGAGTGGGTTATTTAGGGGTGGGATGCACTCACTGGTAAGTACCATAGTATTCATGATCCACATGTCAATCACGTTTATGCATCAATACCAATGCAAGGAAATAAACATGAGCTCCCCCTTCATGCTTGAGCTCATGGAAAATTGGGGATTTGAACTCTTGGTCAAACTATATCACAAGAAAGGTGGGATTATGGTGAATTATCAAGCAAGGCATTGAAGGGACTTTGGTGAATTACCAAGCAAGGCATTGAAGGGACTTTGAAAATCTGTCTCACAATGTCCATCGATGCATGTTCAGTATTATTGTTGTTTTTATGTTGGTAACAATCATTCTTAGTCTCAGGAATTTGAGGAATGAAGGAGATTTAGGGGGGTTGTTTGTTATGATTTTAGTTGGTATAAGAGAGCTTTAATATTTACAAATTTTGTTTGATTGGAAGATTTTATCTTTACAAATTTAAGTTTTGTTGTTCTCAAAACTCAACCTTTGGAGCGAACTTTAGTGGAGACTTCATGGAATTGTTAGCTTCCCTCATGCTTCCCTTGTTTCAGAAAAAAAATTGGTATGTGGCCTTGGTATTGCCAGGTGTTGCATCTTCTTGTGTGGTTTGGTGTTGTCTTATGAATGTTTTTTTAGCCATCTTAGGGAAGTTTTGGAAGTGGTTCTGTGGGTTTACTGGCTTCTCTGGTTTTAGTCTCTAGCTCTATTCCATTTCTTTGTTTTTGGATTAGTCGTAATGGATTTTAGAGAACTACAAGAGATCAAGAGAATTCTTTGATCCCATGAAAAAATGATCCAACTTGGTAATAGAACCTCTAGATTTTTTGTCACCTCCAAATTTTTTAACAATGAATACTAGTTCATTTCTCAATTTGCTTCTATTATGGGCAAATTGCTATAGTGGAAACAACAAATTGCCACCCTTGAAGTTCAATGGAACATGTTAAGGCATCTGGCAGCCAACCTACACAAAGAGGTTCAATCAGGGTCATCCAACTAGAAAGTGTTCATGAATTCAAGTGATGGGGAGTTAAAGGAAGAGGATATTGTGCACTAGTTGATCGAGAACATGGATATTGTGGACCAGGACTATGTCCAAACCAACATTGGCCTAGAATAGGATACTAGACATCAATATTTTTGTTAAGTTCATGGTTTTTTAAATTATTAGTCTATTAGGAATTTTCTATAGAATCTATAGTAGAAACGAGCACTAGTAATTTTTTCCCGCTAATATTTTTGTATTTTATACGCAAGGAACTATTCATATTGCATGAAATATGTAGATAAACAATATGATGTAATAGTGTTGTCAATCATAGCTATAATATTTTCTATAATACAAATTCCTTGGTTTCAGTTTTTTTAAAAGTAGGAGTGGGTTATTTAAGGATGGCCTTTATCTTTGTTGGATTTATCCTCAACTCAACTCCACCAATCACATGCCCCAAGTACATTGGGTATTGGTTACAAAATCCATACTTATTTAGAGTCTCTAACACCTAATTCAGATGTACAACATTCTCCTTCAAAGTATAGTTAAATGTTAGCTTTCATGGTTACTCTGAAAGTGTTTACACCATGTTTGGGGGTGCTTCATAGAATTTGGGGTACATGGTGTATGATCAACCCCTACACAGTTCATGATGGATTTGTACATGGGAGATTATCCATGATGGATTTGCACATGGGAGATGATCCATGATATATTTTCACATTGGAGATGGATTACCCAATGGTTGATTGACCTAAGTTGGGTGCTTGCATGATATTCTTCCCTAGGGAATTAGAGATTTCCAAAAATCTTTGGTGACGTTCTACATGATGACCACATGGAGATGAATACTTTCTTGGAGAACTTCATGCTTAGGATGATGAGGATTTTACATCTTGGAGGATGGATTGGGGTCCTAAATAGCATAGGGTAGCTTAGATACTTGTATGGAGTATTGGAGTTGACTCACGGACATTTGGGTTGCAACAAATTTCATGGAAGGGGAGTGTACCTAGTGGAGTACAAGGCTTAGGAGGATTTTTGGAGTCATATGAGACTTGTGGGAGAAGCATTGGAAACACCTCAAGGAGCACTGTTAAGGGGACCTTTTAGGCCCTATTTGTCATCATATATATGTATTATTAGACATTATCTTATGTCTAATGTAAACCAAATGTTAAGTGTAATAAAGGATAAAGATACTTAAGTACGGAGTAGTTGGAGTGTGTATAACTTCCCCAACTATCCTTCCCATGTATAAATAACCCTAAAGATGGAATACAAACTTGGAATGGAATTCCTTCCTCACGTTTATCTTTTCTTTCTTGGGATGTGTGTGTATTGATGTACTTGAATCCGAAGATATTTAATTGAAATGATTGTGGAAATGAAGAAGTTCACATTGGATATGATCTTGGAGAGGCCCTTTTTCTAGTGGGTAAGATGATCTTGGAGTGGTATTGTGAATTTTTTTATACAGTCAAGCATTGCAAACTTCGCTGCGAACTGGATGATATAGTTGGCACTACAGAATATGTTGTGAATTTCTGTTTCGGAGGTTTAAAGAGGATCAACTATTGCCAGATGGCTATAGGAGTATGGGACAGTTGCTTCAAGGTTATTTTAAAGATGGAGGGACACCTGAAAAGAAGAATATGCGCTCAAGGGACACATCATCAATCCTATTAAAGATGTTGGGGTAGTTACCAGCATTAAGCCTAGGTTTTAGAAGTCGATTATTTTTGTTGAACAGTTGTAGTTACCCTAGCTTCATGATGTGGGAATCCTATGCTAGAGGATGTGGTTTGAAATGTACAATTGTCATTCATAACCTAGGCTATAAGAATGGAATTAGAATTCATTGTAGAGGTTCAGATGGTTAATGTAAGACTCTTTTTTTTATACACTAATGTAACAGAGCCAAATCTGGATTTTAAGTATGAGACTTGATGAATTTTTGTCTAATAGAAGTCAGTTTCTTTCCTGCCATCTTGTTTCTCTCTTTTTTTGAGATCTATTTTCATTGAATGTGTCAATTGATATTTTATAGTTGTATTACAATGGAGGTTTGATTGTGATGTTGTTATATGTGTTCTAAGAGTTTAAGCTTTGATTAAAGAAGTTCTTGTGTCTAAAGCTTTTCCTTCATTTGGTCTGCTAGTAATGCATGGTGCTAATAGTAGACTTACCTCATATTTCTCACTAAAGTCTTCCTTCTATTCACATTACTCTTTAAAACCCTGATCCAAGTTAGACAAAACCTCTTTTGTTGATACAACTCATCTAGAATTTTTTGTGGTTTATATTGTTGGGCTGAGTTTTATCAATTTGACACCTTATCATTAAAACTTACCTTACAAATCTATTGATGGGTATTGAGATTTCACTTTAGCAGTCAAAGTCTAAATTTTAGTGCTAACAAGATCCAATCTCGCGAGCTTCTTAGCGAGGAGGTTTATTTTGAGGTCCTGGAGCTGCAATTGGGACTACATCTCGTCCATCTGAAGCATAATCTCATTATTGTCATCTTTCCTATCCATCAAAATGCATCCAAGCAGGAGCTTCATGTCCCAATACAGTTCAATCATCTGTAGATACTAGTAAACTTGGGATCTATTGTTTCTCGTGTCTGGAATCCAGTAGTGGATTGAGTCTAAGACTTCATCGTCGGAGACGAAGCATCTTAAGACTTGTATATATGCTTATGTGAGCTCTATTTCCTCTTGAATATGTGAGGGAGTGAGAGCTTCATAAGAGTCATATGACTTTTCAGCTGTTGCAATGAGACATGAGCTGGTATGTCGGGGGAGGTGTTGAGAAGAGCTTCCTCGTCCTCGTCGAGACCCTCGTCCTCGAGCCATGAGAGTTTTGGATAGGGAAAAGGGCATGGAGAAGGTTGGGGAATTGGAAAGCAGTAGTTAAATGGAGCAGTTTCGATGGTCGAGCGAGAAGGAAGCGGGGTGACAAAGCGAAATGGGGTTGGGAGGGAAGATAAGAGGGTGAGGTGTATTGTCAAAGGAGTTGGCAATGGAATTTCCATGATGACCACGGAGTGGGTAATTTTTTAGGATGAATGTTGAAGTAACATCCATGATAAGGAGTTGGATGGGAGGGACAAGTCAGGAGCAGGGGTCGTACCTTCGGCTTTTCAAATTGTTGGGATGAGTTTGATAGCCAAAGGATGTGGTAGTCCAAGTGGAGAATAAGTCGTTGATGGAGTTAGGATGCATTATGAGAAGTGACAAGGATGGAAGGAGGTGGGCAGGCACCGATGGGAGGGTTGGCCACATCGATAATTTCCTCGGTGAGCGGACCCTCTAGAGGTCTCTTCCCGGACACCCGATATGGGGAAAAATTGGCCCTTTATACTAAAATTCCACTTCTTTTTTTTCTTAAAACATTTGAATTGAACTTCTTCCTTTCACTCTTCTCTCACGGGTTATAATTTTTATTAATTTTTCCACTTGGATATGTGTGTGTGTGTGTGTGTGTGTGTGTGTGTGTGTGTGTGTGTGTGTGAATTTATTTATTTGGGTAATTATTCCTTCAATTATATACCATTTTATAGCCTTTTAACTTTATAATTACGCCTTCATTGATATTTTTACAATACTCCTTATTAGTCCCTGTCGAAGGCGTAGAGGGACTATAGCGATCGATAATTCATTGACTTTATATTAGTTTGTTGTTTGACTACAATTTTTTTCATAATCTCTATTGTTCGAACTAGAGAACTAAAAACATTATTTTTTATATAATAAAAAACCCTTATATGTCATGATCTCATTGGATAATAGATTTGAGGTCTTATTGTCAACTTTGATATTCCCAATGTTTTATATGTTGTCATATCCAAAGTTTTTATCATCTACGGTCTTTTTGAATTTGTATTATTCATATTGAAATATTTAGATATCCAATGTTTTGAGCATGGATAGTCAATTTTTTATTAGTTGACTTCATATTACTTTGTCCTCTGAGTAAAAAAAAATTGCATAGTCTCCATTGTTTGAACTATTGTTATTATTATTATTATTTATTTTTCTTTATTATTGCATACTTAGAAAGGAATTTTCATTATTGTGTACGTAAACAGGCATGCCACACTGCATTCTTTCTTAAATGTTTTCACAACACGATGCCCTTCGACGGTTCTGACAACCTTAAGTGTTTACCTAACAGGCCTCACAGCCTTAAATGTTTACTCAATAGGCGTGTTACAATACAGTTTCCTCCGATTTTTGGATACAGTCTTGTCTGCAGTGAATTTGGGCAATATTGTTCTTCACCAGCATTACTCGTTCACTGGTTTATGCTTGCTCATTGGTTCGTTCAATGTTGCTTGTTGTTGTTTGATTCAACTTTTCAAATTTGAGGTCCTACAACTACAGTTGGACCTCTTAGTGCTTGTTCACTGGTTTTTTGTTTGCTGCTTGCTCTTATTTTCTTCAACTTTGCAAGGTTGGGGTCATGCATCCACAGTTGGACATGTTGTTACAGTTTGCGCGGTTTGGAGATGCATTTTTGTCGTTCCTCGTTCATGGGTAAGTTTCGATGCCATGGTTTCGTTGTTATTCCTTATTTATTATTTACTATTTGTTGCTTGCAAGCAAGAATTTCCAATACTAGGAATCCCTGGGTCAAAATCCTCTTGTAGAACATCTTTCTATGTGACTGATACAACCAAAGAAACAATCATCTGATGTTGTCTTTTCCTTCTTCTTGAACGTCAATGTTCTATACAAAAGGCACCTCTATCGCAACCATAGTGACATATAAAAAAGAAAATCGAATTTTTCTCCTCATTTTTTCTGGTCCTGAAAACCATACGTTTGGTGAATTTTTCCCAGTCTGTTCCCTTCCAAAATGACTTGTTCCCCTTTGAATGTCAATGTTGGACACAAAACCCACATCTGTTGCAGCCACAGTGAAATATAAAAAAGTAAATCGAGTGTTCTCCTCATATTTTTTGTTCCTAGAAACCATACGTTTGGTGCATTTTTCCAGCTTGTTCCCTTCCAATCACGTATGCTAACTTCCACGTCCTGGATATTGTGCCATAGCTCTTTCGAAAATAGCAATGCAAAGCGGTTTAGAAAACGGATTCAAAGTTGTCATTGCAGAGCAAGCATCTGACAGGACCTTGTGACAAGGCATGCTTTTATTCTTTGAATCAAAAACCTCATCCACTTGTTGGTTTTATGATGTCCTTTATGTCTTGCAAAGCATCTTCTGCCACTGAAATGCTTATAGGATGCACACGTGGAATAGGTTCAAAAATGATATGCCTTGAATACTCGATCTTTGTGTTGAGAAAATTTATAGTGTTATTTCATTTGTGTTGTCTCTTCTGTTTGGTTCATTGTTCACTGTACATTTGTTTTTTTGTCATTTGTTGCAGCGACTAGGGGGATTGAATTGGACAGGAAGAAGGTTGAAGGATACATAGAAGAATTGGTATGCAATTCCACACTTATAGTTTTCTTTTTTCTTTTTTTCTCTATTTGCATATTATCTGAATATAGCTAAGAAACATCTTGAAAATCACAACTTAAGAGATGAAGCAAGTAATAGATGTTGAGTCCTATGAAATAGATACAGACTCCATTGTACATGACAGCATTGACCAGGTATTGGATAGCAATGGGATTTTTATATTGGATGCATTCTCGTATACTGTAGGAGATTGCCTCTTCGATGCATTTCAAGTTCTATTGCATTTACGTTATTCCTCGACCGACCTGCGCAATGGATTGATAGATTATTTCTTAGGTTGTTTAGAAAATAGTGACGTTGAGGCATTGGAGTCATATCAATACGAATTGGCATATGATTTTATTTTCCAGTTGCATGGAATACATGATGTCACTACGTATTTTTCAAAGATGTAGTTGTCTGCATCTGCAATTCTACCTTCACATGAGAGGGGACTTTAGGGAGATACATTTTGTATACGGTGGTTGTCCAAGTGGCTAAATATATCAATTGGAATATGTTCATTGACAAGAAGAAAAAAATATATCTACTATTCAACAAAACAGCATCTAGCAATCCATATTGCATCTTGTTCCATGATGCCAATCCTGTCAGTGGTCATTATGAACCACTACTCTATAGAAAATTATCCATATGCAATCTTGGAGGACCTCATATTTACTTGTTCCTCATTTTCAAAGACCTTGAATCGCATTGGAAACGAAATATGCATCATATACACTCCCATGGCTTGCACATAGCAACAACTATTGCATCTAGTTGTGGAGATAGTATGTTCAATGCAATTTTCTATTTGGTAGCGACAGAGTTTGATGTGCAGTCGTTGCGGATTTACACTGTACAATCCTTTTGCAATGCAATTATAGGCGACAACCAACAAGATTTTAGTTGCTTGCATCAACACATTTTACCATATCTCCTAGAAAGTATGTTGACAATTGGAAGTTGACAACAATGCCTTGTAAACATGGCACTACCATATGAGAAAGGAAATGTAGAGGGTGGAAGATTCTATTTGCAATGGTTATCTATCATATTTAGAGTAAATATCCAGGTCTGGTCAGACCTGTCGGATGGTACTGTGCATTCCTACTGTATTGATTCAAACTACGATCAAACAATTGACACAATCTCGTTGAAAATAGATACACCACATATCCATTATCAACCTTTGATGAAAAATACTACTAGTTCAGGGTCCATTGTCCATTCCACCCTAACCGCATCGAATCTACATAAGCGTCGCATGATATTTAATGAGAAATAAATTCATCCCAGTTGTGATGAGGCCATACAGAGCTTAAACAAAAAATGTAGACTAACTTATCACAACTTGAAAAAGGTCATACATGAGAGAAAAAAATACAATGGTAGTATAAGAAATACTACCAGTTCAGGATCCAATGTCCATGCCACCCAAACTGCATCGAATTTGCATAAGCGACACATGTTATTTAATCAGAATGAAACTCATCCCAGTTGTCATGAGGTCATCCAGACCATGAACAAAAAACGTAGACTAACTTATCACAACTTGAAAAAGGCCATACTTGAGAGAAAAAAATACATTGGTACGCTTCCTTCTAGACAGAAACTTACATATCACAACCTAAAAAAAAGTGTTCGTGCACAACACAATCACATTTTCACATTTTATGTTGAACACAAACATCACATGTCGAATGACAAAGAACATCACGGTTTGCATCATTGAGATGGTGAGGATGCAATGCTCATAAGAAATGTCAATTCCACCTCCAACATGGCTTGTCAACAAGTGAAACTAGTTTCCAGTGGCAAGCATAAGTTAACCTACCACATCTTGAAAAAACATATACGTGAGAAAAACAAGTACGGACACATATCCCACAATGGTCATGGTACTAATCGAGAGGAAAAAATCACATTTCATGGGCTAGAGCCAACACCATGCACTGCTAGCAATGAAAACCAACAAACACTTTCTATGCATACTTGTCTAGGGAATAAAGATGCAAAACAGATCTATATGAAACAAATTAAAGACACTCCTTCCATTGCATGTGTAATTTGCAATCAATTGAATTTTGCAAAAAACACTAAGTCTTTCACGCCTTATTTGGAAGCAGAATACCTCAGCTTGACACTAAATGATAGAACATTTTCCAATGGCAATATTTGTCTTCCATGCAAACGATCACTTGAAAATGAAAAAATGCCACACTTTGCAACGCCTAACCAAATAAGATGTAATACACCACTAACAAATGTAAGTACACTTACAGAACTTGAAGAGATAGTTGTGTCTCTGTGAATTGCATTGGCACAAATCAGACCATGGGGCTATAAATGACCCCAAATGGGCTTAACAGGGTCAATTATTAATGTGTCTGTCCAACTAGATGTTGTACAAAAATCCTTGCCACAATTCATTAGCAATACAATGACAATTGTTGTAGCTCTCAAAAGATGTTTGCAATACAAGGATGCATACTAGACAGGTAAAGTGCATGTGCATGTTGTCATGAAAGAATTAAAAGAATTATGTTTCAGGTCCTTGTACAAAGCACAGAACATTTGTATAAATGAGAACTGGAACAGTGTTCTTGGAGAAGGTGATGACAGCTCTGCACAGACTCTCGATACTTCTAGTGAATTTGATACAAGCGATGAATCGGAGAATGAAAGACCTACTGAAACATTGATACATGGATTCACTGACTCACGGCGCATTCGTGACTTGCAAGACAAGATTGTCGAAATTGCACCTGCTAAGGGGCAACGTCCACTTGGAATATTCAAGGAAAAATCTATTGAGGAAATGAATTTCCCAACACTATTCTATGGATATCCACATCCCAATGACATTACGGAATGATTCAGCTACCATAAAATAGTTCGATGAGAACTGCTACATTCAAGCAGTGACTTCTCCTGTCACATAACAAATTTGTTTTTCAAAACAATGTGCATAATAATTGAGCAAGTGTTGTCTTCCATGTGGGTGCGAATAAGAAAAGGGCAACTAGAAGGAAGAAAGTTATTGGCCAAAGATGTCAATTACAAAGCAAACCTAAAAAAAATCTTGAAAAATGATATTGGATACATAGTTTTCAAAAACATTTGCATCTCTCCTGACTATTTGCAACAAAACAAGAAAACCATTTTTGCAATGATCCAACAATTGGGAATGCCAACATTTTTCATCAAATTTACAAGTGCTGAGCATCATTGAGATCTGTTGGTGGCTACGGTGTCTGCATTGTATAGGAACAAGAAAAGGAAAAAACAAACTGATACATTGGAAAATGATGACATTGACTACCTCATAAGAAAAGACCTAGTGGCATGTACTCGCTACTATAGACATAGAATAAATGCTTTGAGGCAATTGATATGCCATGATGAAACATTTTTCAAAAAAATATCAGACTACTTTTTTGTGACTGAGTTCCAGAATAGGGGGAGTGAGCATGACCATGCACTGTTGTGGATAGAGGGTGCACCGGTCTATGGAAATGAAAATAACTCACAGATTGAGAAATTTGTGGACAAATACATAACATGCAACACCGATCATTTGGATCCATAACTTGCCAAATTTCATAGACATTATCATACAAGAAGCTGTAAAAAATGAAAAAATCACATTTCATATACAAATTCCATGTGTTGCCAATGAGAACAACAAGAATCATAGAGCCACTTCGTTTAGAGGACAATGTTGTCATTGAGAAATCTAAATCCTTGTTCGCATTTATAGAACAACGAAACTTTGATGAGTTAATGAGCTTCGACGACTTCTTGACAGAGATAAATCTAACAGAAGATGACGACATCCAATCCATACAATGTACACTTAAACAACCAACAGTTTTCCTTAAACGAAAACTTTCCCATATTTGGAACAACAGTTTCTCCAAGGACATGCCATTTATGTGGAATGAAAATACAGATGCGCAGTATGTCCTCAATGCATATGTTG
>JASDQU010106850.1:228313-251633 GCA_032191745.1 Picea mariana | reverse complement strand
GAGATAAATCTAACAGAAGATGACGACATCCAATCCATACAATGTACACTTAAACAACCAACAGTTTTCCTTAAACGAAAACTTTCCCATATTTGGAACAACAGTTTCTCCAAGGACATGCCATTTATGTGGAATGAAAATACAGATGCGCAGTATGTCCTCAATGCATATGTTGCAGCATCGTATTGTACCTTGTATATAACAAAGGTTGACAAATCTATGACAAGTGCATTCAGAAGAATACGTAAAGAGCATGAAAGAAGTCATATTGATGCTATCCAAATGATACGTACGCTTGGAAATACATTACTTAATCTTCAACAAATGTTTGCTCAACAAGAAGTCCACATTGCACTTTCCCTGCCCCTCAACTGTAGTTCAAGGAAATGTGTCTTCATAAACACATCTCCACTTGAGAAACGCACATTTGTGCCTAAACCATCGTCTTTGCTAGAACAAGAGACTGACAATTCAGAGGATGTACTATGTCGCTCTATTATTGATTATTGCCTCCAGTGTCTGTCTCCTACTAAGCATATCTGTTTAGCAGAGTTCGTATCACATTACAAAAAAAATGTTGCACCCATATCAAAAAGAAAAAACCCTCTGTAATATGCTTTGTCAAATACAACAAGCATACTAACTATGAAAACTATTGTAGAGAAAAACTATTGTTATATGCTCTGTTTGATCAAAATGAAAACACATTAAAACATAACTTACCTACATGGGAAGCTGTGTATATTGCCTATGATACTATAGTACAAACCAACGAATCTAGATTTACATACAATGTTAATCCAACATAGGATGATCTAGAAAGTGCAGTTCATGAACTAGAAAACCCTGACAATGTTGATGAGACATTCACAAACCGTAAAACAACTAGAACTCTTTCTGAGTCCTATGACTTGCAAGCAAATTTGCCTCGTCCTCGACCAGTCGGYATTGAAAAACATATCAATCTTGGCTTTCAAGTCACAAAACATCCTTTCCTTATTGAAAATAACGAATACCACAAATTCATATGTATGTTGAATCGAGAGCAGCAAACAATTMTAAAGGATATTACAATTAAAAAAATGCTTGAACATGCACACTCTTGTGCAGTTGTTCCTTACAGGCGGGGTGGGAACAAGCAAGACATTCACAATGAAATCATTATTCCAAATGCTTATATGAATCTATGATTCAAACAATTACTCTGATCCTATGAAACCAAAGGGGATAATAGTTGCATACACAGGAAAAGCTACATATAATGCAGGTGGAACAATAGTCCACTCTGCATTTTTTATGCCTTTTTGATGCCTTGAGTGAATTAATCAGTTAAAATCTGTTAGAAAAGCTAAAGTTACCAGGATTAGCCTAGACATACTTTCTTTCAGTTAAAATCAGAGGAACCAAAGGATTTTCGCCTAATCTTGTTTTGAAGATATGTTTTTAAGTTTTCAGAGGTAGGGCGGAATTCTTTCTTTCTATGAAGATTTAAGGTCAGGTAGTGAAAATCGGGATAGGGTGAAATATTTTAGATATGATAAAAGGAAACGGAACGAGGAGTCATAGGGTTTGAAAAGGGATCTCATTTCCTCCTAAGTTCACTTCTTGATTTTCAAGCTTCTCTTTTATTCCATTTTTATCTTGTTTTCATTTGATCTAAAAATATAGAATTTTATGTCTTTATGATCTTTGATCAGGTGATTATATTTACGTGAGTAGAAACTTCTTTGTATCCGATAGGATTTATTTCAAAAAAAAATTAGCTTAAACAATAAGTATAGAAGCTCATACCTTGAATTTTATTTACGTTTTCAATCAAACCAATTGTTAGTTTATCACTTGTTTTGAGAGAAATATTCGTTTTGAAAACTAAGCGTTAGATTCCGCTACCTCCTTATTTCTCATCTGACAATAAGTATTATGCAAGATCATAAAAAGAAATAATTAGAGAGTTCCGCAAAATAGGAATGATATGCAGTACATCTAATTTATTTTTGCTTTTCGGAATATTAAATAAAACTGGGTTTATTTAAAATGAAAAAGTAAAATTCAGATAACCTACGAAGGAAAATGAAATTGCGAAAGTTAACGAAAACCAAACCCGTATATACAATGGTACTGTGAAACAGGTTTATTACATAAAATGTTTTAGATAGCACCCGTTGATAGGGGCATCAAAAGTTTTCTCGTCAAGATTCTCCAGTAGGAATGAATTCTTTCCCTCTGTAGATGTAATCTTGAATGGTCCAAACCAAAGGTGATCAAACTTACTGTGTTTTCCCACATCTTCTTTTCTGGCATCCCATTTTAAAATAAGATCACCAGGAAGGAACTCCCTGTCTTTCGCTTTTTTATCGAAAAGGGATTTCATATTATCTTGGTATTTTTGAAGTCTGTCATCGAGTTCGGCCCTGTTTTGCTGGACTTCGATTATTTGGTTAATCCTCCTTGTTACATCATTTAGCTCTTCATTTGCTTCTTTCCATAGCTTCATTACTGGAAGAGTTATATTAATAGGGAGGACAATGTCATTGCCATAAACCATTTGGAAAGGAAACATACCTATTGATTTCTTAGTGCCGATTCAATTTGCCCATAAGGCATACTTTAGGTGGATGTGCCAAGCCTTCTTATTCTTCATTAATACTTTCTTGATTATATTCATCAAACTTTTGTTGGATGATTTGGTCAACCCATTTCCCTAAGGATAATAGGTTGTAGAATGCTCTAGCACAATGTTGTATTTTTTACAAAAGCTTATCATTGCCATAGATTTGAACGCTTGAGCGTTGTCTGTAACTATTTTCTGGGGGCAGCCAACTCTGGATAGGATGTTCTCTTCCAAAAATTGTATAACTACTGAATCTGTGGCATTCCGATTTGGAATGGATTCAACCCATTTCATGAAATAATCGGTAGCAGTTAAAATCCATCTATATTGGGCACTTGACTGTGGGTGGATTTCTCTGATGAAGTACAGACCCCATTGTTGGAAAGGAGTCTTCGTTTTGACTAGGACTAAAGGTAGCGCATGGAGCTTTTGTTTTCCAGAGAACAGTTGGCAAGGTTTGCAGGCTCTGACCTTAGCATTCACATCCGTAAATAACTTTGGCCAATAATATCCAGCTCTCAGGATCTTGTAGGTTGTGGCCCTCTAGGCGTGATGTCCTCCACACACTCCTTTGTGAAATTCATTTATGACATCTTTTGTTTGAGGTTTTGTTAGACAACGTAGCAAGAAACCTAGAGGATCTTTCCAGTACAGTTAACCTTTGATAATACAGTATTTAACTACGTGTAATTTCAATTTTATTGCTTTGGATGTAGTCATATCACTCAGGCACTAAAGGGTGAGAAGATATGAAACGATATCATGATACCAGTCAGAGGAAGAAAATTTATCCTCGATATGGACTGTAGGGTTTGATCATCAAGTTGTCCTATGTCTGGAATAAGTTCATGTAATTCTAGATGATTTATCCCAAGTGCTTTGAAATTTGACTCTGCTCATAATTTTTCTAGACCTTGACCTTTAACCAGCTTGGTCGGTTTTACTTCTAGATCGAACTCCTGAATTTTGGCTAACCACCGACCTCTCCTACCATCACTATCCGGTTGTACCAATATATCTTTGACAGAGCTTGTTGGCACATAGGTGATTATTCTGGAATGCAATACATATGTCCTTAAATCTTTGAGAGATTTCACCATCACGTAGGCTTGTTTTTCCAGTATATCGTATCTTAATTCGGCGTCTTTGAGACTTTTACTGAAAAAGGCTATCAGCTACTTGAAACCTTCTTCATTCTTTTGAAGAAGTATTGTTGTGATAGTATGTTCATATGTGAAAGAAAAGATCAAGAATTCCTTAGTACAGTCAAGACTAGCTAATACTGGAGCTTCGCTTATAGCTTTCTTAACTCGCTTGAATGACGCTTTAGCTTCGGCAGTCCATTTGATTTCACTGTCTTTCAACATATCTATGATTAATTTGACAATTTCAACAAAGTTAGGGATAAACCTTCTCAAAAAAATTATTTTACCTAAAAAAGATTGGATTTCCTTTTTATTTCTAGGGATGTTTATTGTGTCAATAGCCTAAATTCGCTTGGGATCAACCTTTATTCCATCTTTCGAAACTATATGACCCAGAAGCTTGCCTTCTTGCATAGAAAAATGAGATTTTTTAAGGTTGAGAGACAAACCGAATTTTTTACACTTCTCAAAGGTTTGTTTGAGATGAACCAGATGTTCTGCATCAGAATTCGAGAAGATTGTTAGATCATCTAAGTAAATAACAACAAATTTATCTCTCTCACCGATGAAAGCTATATCCATTTCTCTTTGGAAAGTGGCCCCTGTGTTCATCAAACCAAACGGAATTTTATCATACATGAAAGTTCCCCACGGAGTAGTGAATGCAGTTTTTTCTTTATCATCTTCGTGGACAACAATTTGGTTATAACCTTAGAATCCATCAAACATCGACATTTTGTTAGCTCCAACTACTTTTTCCAGGACATGATCCATTTTTGGTAGTGGGTATTTATCCTTCAGGGGTGACCGATTTAAATTTTTGAAATCCACGCAAAGCCTAATTTCTCCACTTTTCTTCCTGGTGGGTACCAGATTTGATACCCATTTAGAATATCTAAGTGGAACAATAATTTATGCGTCAAGAAGCTTCTTGACCTCTCTTTCTATTACAGGTAAGAGGATAGAATTGATATGTCTCAGCTTTTGTCTAAAAGGTTTGATACCATGCTTCAAAGGAATCTTATGTTCAATCACAGAGGTATCATAAGTTTTTAAATCATCATAGGACCAGGCAAAGATGTTTTTGTATTGTTTAAGCAATTCGGCATATTTATTCTTCACCTGGGCTGGAAGGTATTTAGATAACTTGACTATCTTGGGGTCTTCTTTGGTTCCTATATCACAATCTTCAACCTCATTGAGCTGAGGTCGTAGGGTAGATTTCAAGGATATGTCATCTTTGTCAAACAATCTTTTTAAAGGTATCAGATCTTTGGGGATCTGATTGTTCTTAAGTACAAGCATTCGATGATTTGTGATCTTATCTTGGAACCTTTCCGGATTTTCACCTTCTTGCATGATCCAAATAGGATCGTTTTGGTTTTCTTGATCTATATGAGTCTCAGAAAATTCATCAACCATTTCTAGAAATTGTTTAATCTTCAAAGACCTACCAGTGTTGCACATTGTTTGGGATTGAAGGTATGTGTCTCATTTCTATATGATACTTCATCTTTAGGACAATGGGAGGCATAAACATCGCAGTGACTTTGGCCAAAGAGTCTGTCTGTTGATTTTCTATTCTGGGAATGTGATGAATGTTAAATGACGAGAAGAAATTCTCAATCAGATCCCAATCAGATCCCAGGTGCAATTTTTGTATGACATTAGCCTTGGATGTTTAGCTTGATATTGTTGCTTTATTTGTTTTATGATAAGTTATACATCACCGTAAACTATTAGATTTTCAATTTTTAGTTTCCTGACAGCCTCTAATCCTAAGACCAGAGCCTCGTACTCACAGACAATATTTGTATAATCAATTTCCCACTATAATCTGTATAAAAAGGGGATGACGTACTCCTCTTTGGATGCAACAAATAACACTCCAGCTCCTGCCCCTTCGCAAGATGAAGCGCCATCAAAAAACATTTTCCATACTCCCTCCCTACTATTTACAATTTTATGTGGTTTTTCCATTTTTTTGTTTTCTTCTTCTATACATTATTCAAAATCATCGTCTATTGATAAAATACAATTTCCTAGATCCTGATCGGCCACATAGATTGGATAATTGTTTGGGTTTTGGGGGTCACTTACAGTGTATGCCAGTCTAGTCTCCCTGTAAAGTCAAGTAAATTGTCCACCAAAAATTGGGATCGTAGCATATTTCATGTCCAGTTGAAGTGATCCTCCAAGTTTTGCGCCCCAAGACCTAGATAAAAGCATGCCATACTTGGCAGGGACATCAACAACAACTACATCCATCAGGATACTCTTTACAAGAATCTGTGAAAGATTCACTACTAGATCCTTGATCATGCCCAGACACTCAACCTTTCTGGAATCAAAAGAATATAAGTCTTGATAAGGTCTAGTGATTTCAAGGCCCAACTTTTCCATGATAACTTTAGGCATTAAGTTGTGAGAGGCCCCATAATCTAACATGCAATTATGAAGTAAGTGATCATGCACAGTTAAGGTAATATAAAAAGGAGCTACAGAATCCTTAGCATTTTCAATGTGTGGACCAAACATAATCGTAGGTTTTTCATCGTGTAAATTTATTACATCTTCATGACATTCTTCATCATAAAAATTAATCATTTTAGCGATTTGTTTTTTATAAATCGGATTCTTGGCAAGCTCAACCAAGGGCATGGGAATTTTAATTTTATTTATTTCATTTTCTAAACTAAAACCTCCAGTTGTTTTTTCGTTTTCCCTAGTTGAATTTTGTTCTTCTATATTCTTTTCTTTCTTTGTTTGTGTTGGTTTGGTTTCAACTATTTTAGTTTGGGCAACTTGTTTTTCAACCGTTTTAGTTTGGGCGGCTTGTTTTTCAACTATTTTAGTTTGGGCATCTTGTTTTTCAACTAGTGGTTTAGTAACAACTGCCTCACTTGCTTTGTTTCTTAATAGAATATTTTTTTATGGAACACTTGTACTATTAGTTACTCTAGGCCTTAAATTATACTTTTGTTGAAGCTCAGCCATTATGGAGTTAGTGATTCCCTGATATGCAGACTCTCCCAGATTATTTATACTTTCCTCATTACTAAATAGGGGCTCTTGGTCGAGATATTTTTCATAATCATGTCTAGTTAGATGAGGTTATTTGTCCTCGTCACTAAGGTTATCTATATCCTCTTCTAACCCTTCATAGTTTTGCATATCGTCCCCTTGCATAAAGTTTTCCATTTTAAACGGAGCCTTGATTTTTTTATCTTCGTTTTTCACTTGTCTCTGTTGGGTCTGGGAGTTAGGGTTTCTCCTGAAATCCTTCCTAGCGAATGCATCGGGTTTGGATTGCTATAGTTCCATTCTAGAGATTTTTTTTGACAAATATTTGATTATCTTAGCCATGTCGTCCATTTTTTCTTCCGCGGATTTTCCAGATCCGGAGGGTCCTACTTGTTCTTTGAAGCATCTAGGTTCCTTGGTTCCTATCTCAACCTTGCCTTTTAATTTACCATATGCCATCATGTTTGATTCAATTTCTATGGCGTCATCTTGCATTCCCGTGAGGGTAGCAGATCTTCTTTCCCTTAAAAGTAGGGCAAAGTCGGGCTCAAAAGCCCCTGCAAAAGTCACCTTCGTTGTGGGTTGAAAGAGCTTAACTTATGTCGGGATCTTATGATAGAGTTTGTTAAACCTCTGGGTGAATTCCAAAACTGACTCGGAATTCTTCTTTCTCAATGCCCCGAACTCAGTCAAATAGTAAATATGGTCTTTGTTTTCCCCCCACTGTCTTAAAAAAGCATTTTCTAAATCATCGTATGACTGTAGGGATCCTACCGGGAGTCCTCGAAACCAGATTCTTACTTGTGCTTCGAAATTTTGCACTAAAATACTTGAGTAAACATCCTCATGCTCGATGCCAAGGATATCGGCGAATTGATCGAAAAAGGTTATGTGCTCAGTGGCAGTTAAATCTCCTTCTCCCGTAAATTTTGGTAAGTTCTTCATATAATTTTCAGGTAAATCATGAATGATGGCGGGAAGGACCAAGGGAGCATATATGGCCACTACTTTGGCAAAAATCCTAAGGGGGGGGAGGTTTTCCTTAACCACCTCCTCCACCAACGCCACCCACTCCTCCACCAGCGCCACCCCCTCCTCCATCAATAGCCATTGGAATTATGGGGGATGAACTTCAGGAGTTAAAAAGAGGGTTTTCAAAAACTTCGAGGGATCAGAGTGGTGACCTTTCAACTTATTTGGGATGTGGCGAAGGGAAGTCTGGAAAATAATCGTTAGGAGATGCAAAGTCTAGAGGAGGGAAAGGAAAACGTGGACTAGTTTCCTTAGACTTACAAGATGTGTAAATATGAGAACCGACAGGAGATGGATCAGGGTATAAAATATGCTCTTCAAGGTTTCGAAGGACTAAAACCTTTGCTTCGGGTGAGGATGGGGTAGACATAAAATTAACAACAACGGGTATAGAAGAAACTCCTTTGTTCGAACAATTAGGAGTATTAGAAGGGTCAACCTCAACTTTTATTTCAGTTACGACTTCCTTCGGGTTCCCACGCCTAACCTTAGACTTACTAGTTGAGGCCTCTKYAAAGGGTGTTTATTTAATATTCTTTTCGAGAGTTAGTTCTTCAACCAGAACCATAGTATTGACCAGTGTAACTTTGGGTTGGTACTTCTTACCTACTGATGTGGTAGTCGACTTGAGGTATCCCTTWGGTTTTAAAAATCTTTCGGGATCAGATACAGGTGTGGTATGTTGATTGTCTGGGTTCTTTCTAATATTCTTTCGAATGAATGCCAGTTTATCTGTGGTGGAGTCGCCAAGTGAAAGATAAAAATAGCCTTAATATAGTATTCGATCTTTGTTCACTATCAAAGACAGAATCTTACCTTGTCATTTTCCCAGGGAAAAAATAACTTCGTTTCTCCGTCCCTGGCAACGGTGCCAAAAAGATGTTGGTTTTGAGATTAAACTTAAGGCTCAAAGGATAATTTCAGGCATCAGGAAAGTTTATGAGAGTGTGTTTAAAAGTGCTTTTTCTACCTCAGTTATATGAGAAAAAATTCCTGAATTGAAATTAACAGTGTAGCAACACAAAGGTCGTATTTCGTGTCTGAGTCAAAATCGAAATATCGAATGATGTAAGAGAAAACGACAAAATTGTGAAACAAAGAGAGACATTAATTACACAAGAGTCTCACCTTGTTGCAGTAGAAGAAAATAGATAGTGTAACCTTGAATAAAGCATAAAATACAGTAACCCACATAGAAAGCAGGTCTTGATTTACTCACAATAAATGCAGAGGAAAAGTTGCTTACTTAATAAATTATTGATACAATAGATTACAGTAGTTGTTGTACTAAATTGAAATCAAACATTTATCAAGGAATACATAAAGAAATGTTGAGAAATGGAAGACAAAAGAAACATGTAACTCAGATTTGAATAAAACTTGGAATCTTTGTCTGCACTTATATTAATACTCTATAAGGAGAGTATTCTCTATTACAATCGGCAAGAAGCAACCCTTAATAAGTCATTCAATCTATGTATTTATACAAAATGGTCTCAACTCAAAACAGTTGGACTTCTCATAATTTAAAAATAGTAAATATTGCAACATGTAAAACTGAAAAGTTCCATTTGCCTTCTCTTATGTCTCTTCGTCTAATGGAAGAGAGGTTTCTTCTCCTCATCCTTTAGCCTGGGAACAGTTGGCATATGATCTTGACCTGTATGAGTAGTATGTATAGATTTTCTTACTTGTTTACATCTGTTCTTTCTTTCCCATGTTCGACACATTGGATGCATCTACTCACTAATTGTACCACCAACCCAGAAGGTTCAGTTGCTTCATTTGCTTAAATAATGTATAGCTTATTTTCTACCTGAGGAACCTTTTCCTGTATTTTCCTTGCTCCCAAAGATGTGATCTGTAACTGCAAGTTGGGTTTACTATCCATTTGTTTATTTGGATAAGATCAATTTGATTCATTTGTTGGATGGTCGCCATGGCTTCTTCTTTACTTGTCCTAGAACTATATTGGTTCTTTGCTATGTCAATTTGTCCCAGGGCTTCGGAGATAGTATTTCCTTCAACATCCAGTAGCCCTTCATCTAGTGAAGATATTGCTTCTAAACAAGCTTTGTCTATCTCTTTGGCCAATCTTTTTCTTTCGAAAATATTTGTTTCCTAGGCTTTCAAAATTATATCGCCTCTGGTTTGCTCAAACAGAGACAGTCAAGGAACCTCTGATACATCATCTTTTGGTACTAGTAAGATAGCCTATTGAAACTTGGCTCGAGTTGAACGAGCTTCTCTTTCTTTAATGTAAATGTTCTTTAGGGAAAGGTCTACTACCCGATAACAATTTTGGACCTTTGTAAAAAGATCCTGTTGGGTTGATTCAATATTTTCATGTACTTCCAGTGCTTGAGCCTGAAAAGTTGCCATCTCTACTATTGTACCTTCAGTCAAGTATATCTTGGCTTGTAATTGCTTGATTAATTCTTCATGTTGAGTGACCAATCCTCTATTGGCCTGTGAATTTTGATAGAGCTCATCAAGGTTAGTTTTCAGTTGTTGGATCTGATGTTTGTCACAGGCTCTGACTTGTTCAAACTCTTTGTTCATCTTGTTTCTCACATCATGTTCCATAGTCATTATCTGGTCTGGCAACTTCCCTACCAACAGGTTTCTATGTTTCAGCTGCTCAGTTAGATTTTCTACTGACCATTAATTGGTTGTGGCAAAGGCGCCTAATGAACCTGCCATCTCCTTAGCGAATTTTGGATCCTCTAGATTATGTCCATCATACAACATTCTTTGCCTTTTGAATGTTGCACCATCCTTCTGATGCGTTTCTTGTTTAACTATGGCCCTCTTCTTCTTACTAAAAAAGAATCCTGAAGGAAGCATTTCTTCAGCTGAAATCGGGATAAGATCATCTATAAAGATGACTTCGGAGCTGGGATTTTCGCGACTTGACTGTAGCGGTGTTAATGAAATAATAGGGTTACATATCTCTGCGGATGGTTATTTCCCTCCTGTGTTGGTAACCGGTTTATCTAGTGTAGACGACGATGTATCCTGGCCTTTTTTCAGAAAGGCTTCAAGTTGGGCCTTTGCTTAAGGACCTAGTGGAGTTGATACTGAAGCGTCCAATTTTTCAATTGGGACTTTAGTGTCTTTTGGATTTTCCTGAGTATCTTGTTTGTCAGAACTTCCTGCCTCAAAACCTGGAGGTGTATTTTGTTATGTAGACGAAGTATCTACCGACTCTCTCTGCAGCACCTTTGGCAAGCTATTCCTTCTATGCTTTTGAAAACTATAGAAAATGGCTAGTTGATCTGGAGACAGAGTGCGGACTCTGTTCAACACTTCCTCATATGACCTGGATCCCCTGAATATTTCATCCTGTGGGGAAATCTCATGCACATACTTCTTTAAGTTGCATTGAGCTAGGTGAGTTTCCACGATCTTCTATGGATCATGCCTTTTAAACTCGATATCAACTAACTTGACGTCTTCTAAAGCCGCAGCCTCTACTTTTGAATGGTTGAAATCTAATAATGAAAACATACCAACCTGAAGGGGGAAGGTTGGCCATACCTTTTTCTGGGTCGCTTTTAATTCTTTGTTGATGCCCCCTGTCACAGTCTGATAAGCCACTTCTCATCATATCAGTCGATCTGATAAAAACTTTGGGAGAGCATGGGGGGGAACCAAGCACCCGAAAACCCTGATGTAGGAAAAGTTTTCCTCGATATATTAGTCTGTTATTTTTCTCAGGTTGGCCATGATTCTGTTTGAAACTCTGGGAGGACAGAAACTGTATAGGGCAATATTAATTGGCACCACTACATATTGACATATTTCATAGAAGAAATCTTTGGCTTTTTCCTCCCATAGCTTGGAGTGATATAAATGGATAGGCTCGGCGCTGGTTGGGGTCCAGCTCTAGTTCATCAGAGGGAAAGGAGTCATAAAGCAAATAGCATCCATGATGTATGCTGACATATAGAACGGGGCAGGTATCCCTTGGGACTTTTCCAGTTGGTACTCTGTGATTTCCTTAGCCAGGATGTCTGATAACATCTTGGCCCAGTTGAAAGAGTAGCCCTCAGCTACTTCATGCATAATTGGCACCCATTACAACAGGAAGTGAGTGGAGCTCTTCTTCCCGAAAAGTATACATAACATCATAGCCACATAAATCATATGGGCGTCTAACGATGTTGTGGCATATATTTCGTGAGTGTCTACTCTGAATTTCTCTGGGTGCCCCCACCAATCCTTGATTAAATCAGGGTAGTTTTTTCGATATTGTGTGCACTCCTATTTCTCAAACTCCATTATGAATGTAGCGTTGTAACTATATTCAAAAACAGGGGATATTTTATACATTAATTGTATATGGTCCAGTCGAAAAGACCAACAGCAACCTTTTGTGAGTTGTAAATGCTCCTAGTTTAAAGCTCAACGTTTTCCAGGGCCCAGCCTATCATGTCGTTATATGGCATGAGCCTCGGTCGCACGGTTATTTTGTGTAGCTTCGACTAAGCTATATCCTTGAGCTTAGTTGAATGGGTTTTGGTCACTTCGTCGCCTAAATCCTCTGGGCAATTCATTAGCTCGTGCTCTAGAATATCAAGCACTTGTGTCCATGATTTTATAGTATTGATGGCTCTCGATGAGGTGTCTGACAGAACATCTATGTTTGGATTTGCACTCTCACTAGCTGCTTTAGCCATTTTTCGTGGTGCCATGATATTAATGAAATCGGGACTGTCTTACCTGTTACAAGGAATGCGTGAGCTTCTCAATGGGCTAAAACTTGTTATTCTATGAAAATGGAATTCAAAATCCAATATTCTTATTCACCTCAAGCGTATTGATTTGTGAATACCTTTACTAACGTAAAATTCATTTACCTTAATGAGAGAATCTAGGCGGCGATCTGCCATCTATATTGAAATCATTGTCATTGATTCATGATTAATGCCATTAATATTGGTGGTTCACGATCAGGGACTTGGATGAAATAGGTTTGAAATTTCCCGAATCGCAACGAAAAATTAATTGCGAGGTAATCTTGTTTAACACATTAATTAATCGTGTTTAACTTTAAGTGTTTTCGGGTATTTGGACTTCGGGACTTTAACAGTAGCTCGAGATAGAACTCCTGAAACCTGGAACCGCGAAATGATTAATCATCAAATAATCATTTTTTAGTTTTAATTAACCCTGCTTAATGTTTGAAGTATTTCGGAAGTTTGAAATTCAAGATTTCAGAATGTGATGGATGGTGAATATCCGAACCCCGAAGTGTGAACTTATTAACCAACTTTTAATCAATATTAACTTAACTAATTGAGGTTTAATATTTTAGCAATTTACTGTTTCGTGGATTTGCAAGTTAACTTTTATTGTATTTCTGAAATGCCATTACCCATAGTGATGTGTCAAAGATGATGTCATTTTAGGTGATGTGTCGATACCAGGGGGTGTCATGTGTCACTTAGGATCATAGGAATCCTCGGCTGAAAAGGTTGGAAATGGATGACACGTGTCAACCCAGGGAAGACTCAGGAAGGTACATGTGTACTATGAATAGGATCTTTCCAAACACTTTTTGGGTATCGGTACTTTAACGTTAAGACCTGGTGAAACGCCCAAATTGCGAAGCTCTGAAGCGACCTTTAGTGATTTGACTTTATTAACCATCATGCAGCTCCAAAACTCGGGAAAAAAGGGGATTGTTCGATTAATGGGGGGGGGGACTTTATCGGCGGTGGACATCGTGTGCGTTTTATGACTAGAAATAAATTTGATATGAACATCTGAAAGCCGACTTCTAAGTCATTATAAAAAGGATGAAGTTCGAGAAAGTAAATCTCAAGGCTTAGGATTTATATATGTTCCAACAGACTCCTTGTATTTACTAAGTGCTCTTACAAAAGATAACTTCAAAGTCAAACACAAAGTTGATATTTAGATGCAATGGCTTAGGACCACCGCAAAGTGTCATCTACAGTATGATTACCAATCCATACAAACAAAATCATTTGTATCAATTCTCTCACTTAACACGCGCAACCTACATGCACATATGGATGATATACTCAATGACTATGACACAATGCAATCTGATATTATGTTCTTGCAGGAAACATACATGACATTATGCATGCAAAACAAGAAATTTCCAAATCACAATTGCATATCGAGTTACATTACACATGGGGTGATGATATTAGTGAAAAAACATGTAACAATTTTGGAGCATATGCATTTAGAAGAAAACAATGTTGAGATGGTGCTCGTAAAAGTAATTTTTCATCGATTAGAAATTGCAATACTAAATCTCTATGCAACATTCTCCAACATACTAAATGTTCTTTCCAATGCATTAGAGCATTTGCATCTGAACGAAACCATTATCATTGTAGGAGACTTCAATATTGACATGCTACAAAATATTTCCAAAACAAAAGAATTGGAAAACTACATGTGCAAATACAGACTCCGCTTTCTTTTGGATAAGATAAACCATGTACAAAACGCACTTATTGACCATGTATTGTCGAATGTGCCCATTTCTCAATACAACGTCTTTATCTTAGACACATATTGGTCTGATCACAATACAATTGGTATTGCACTTGAATTATGAAATATACATCAAACATATTGCAAAATCATATTTCTATGTCTCAAAGCATATATGTCTAGCTTGGTGCACAAAACCAAGTTATCCAACTCCTTAGTTTTTCCTGTTTTGTAATTGATATTGGACACACAAAAAAATTACACAATTTTTTATATATACACATACATGGATGAAGAAAAATGGTACATTCTTCTAACACTATTTGTTACTCTATTCCTTTTATTCTAGTTTATTTATTGTATGTACATATTCCTTATTTTTTCCTTACATATCGACTTACGTTCATGTTCATTTTGTTTTGTACTTTCTTTCATTGAAACAAACAAGAAAACTGGACAAGGCAAAGAACTCTTAACCAGAAATGTAGAAGAATACATACAAAGGTGCATACTTCTACCCATATTCCATATCCAATTGTTTTTCATTTACTCTGTCTATACTTATTCCACTAGTTTGCAGCTCTTCTATTTTTTTTCCTTATATACTGCATATCTTCCTGTATATTAACTTATCTTCGTGTCAATTGTATTTTATGTGCCGCTACCTTGAAATAAATAAATTTGTACTCCATATTTTTTCATGTGTTCCTGCGTAGCAACTTACCTTCATGTCCATTGTATTCTCTGTATTGCTACATTGAAAAAAGAAAAGACTAATTGAACACGAAGATGGAGCCTTATGTGCCACAATTGAGAAAGTTGGAGTACAATCTTCCAAAAGGTATGGCTACAGTGGTACCATGACAAATACAATGTGTATGCCTACTGCACATCCATATCAAGTATGAACAATATACACATGTTCATAGCTATTGTTTCAGAACTGACATGGGCATGGGCAATGAACGGTCGCAAACATCAACACAATGACAATGTCGAAGGTAAGGATTCATAGATTACACTCTTGCTATGTTTACGAAACAAATATCCGCAGTTATTTATTCTGCTATGCCATGGTAAATATGTTTATGTCGTTTACACCACATGTTTTTTAGTTCACAAGAACTATTGACAAGTAGAAGTGAAACCTCCATCATAGTACAAGGTCAAGAGACTAAGAGGTATGGTTACAAAACTTTGATCTGCACACTTTGTCCAATTTGTGCATATATTGAAGCTTGTCATATTTTAGAATATGCTTGCATGTAAGAATGCCAAGTCATATATTTTGTCTATTGCTTGTTGAAATAGATATAAACAACATATCTTTTAACTTGAACTAGGGTCTGTTGAGCTCCAGCTATATTTCATGGTTGAGAATGTTTTTCCCATAGTTGATGTGTTTCTATCGGTTGATAATTATCAGACTAAGTGTTGTTGTGTGAGGCATACAGTTCTTTGCTCCCTTTCTTTTTCCTCTTCTATACTTACTCGTTTTTCCCTCTTCTTCTTCCCCTCTATTATCTGTTTTTGGTTCTATACTTAGTCGCATATATATGCTCGCGGGTTTCCCGAGGTGGCCGAGTGAGAAAATCTATATCCATCTATTTCTTCACATCACAAGTCCGACCGACCGTTGTTCATTTTCATACTTAGCCAATTTTATGGCCGCAGGTTCCTACGTAGGCATCATAGAACTCTAATGACCCGTGTTATGGGTATACATCTTACACCCAAAACTTCGGTGATCTACAATTCAACCCCAGAGTCCTCAAACTCCCAAGCCTCACTCTACCTACGATGACTCTGTCTGAATGCTTGCATATAAGTATACAAAGTCATATATTTTTTTCTATTTCTTATTGAGATAGATATAAACAACATCTCTTTTATCTTGAACCAGGGTCTGTTGAGCTCCAGCTATATTCCATGGCTAAGAATGTTTTTCCCATAGTTGATGTGTTTCTATCACTTGATAATTATCATACCAAGTGTTGTTGTGTGAGGCATACAGTTCTTTTCTCCCTTTCTTTTTCCTCTTACATACTTACTCGTTCTTCCCTTTTCTTATTTGCCTCTATTATATGTTTTTGGTTCTATACGTAGTTGCATATCTATGCTCACGGCTTCTCGGGGTGGCAGAGTAAGAAATTCTATATCCATCTATATCTTCACATCATGGGTCTGATCGACCGTCATTTGCTTCCATACTTAGCCAATTTTATGACTGCAGGTTCCCATGTAGGCGCTATCGAACTCTCATGCCCCGTATTCGGGTATACATCTTGCACCCAAAAATTCGGTGATCTATAATTCGACCCCAGACTCCTCGAACTCGCAAGCCTCACTCTACCTACGATAACTCTGTCTAACTGCCCTGACTTTCCATACTTAAGACCAAGTGTTGTTGTGTGACACATAAAGTTCTTTGTTCCCTTTCTTTTTCCTCTTCTATGTTTGCATGTTTTTCCGTTTTCTTCTTCCCCTCTATTATCTGTTTTTGGTTCTATACCTAGTCGCATATCTATGCCCATGGGTTCCCAGGATTGCGGAGTCAAAAATTCTATATCCATCTATATCTTCACATCACAAGTCTGACCGACCGACGTTCATTTCCATACTTAGCCAATTTTATGCTCGGGGCTTCCCAGCTAGGCCCTATCGAAATATCATGCCCCGTGTTCGAGGTATACATCTTGCAGCCAAAACTTCAGTGATCTACAATTCGACCTAGGCTCCTCAAATTCGCAAGCCTTACTCTACCTACGAGCTTGTTGAAATAGATATAAACAACATCTATTTGGACTTCAACTATGATCTGTTGAGCTCCAGCTATATTTCATGGTTGAGAATGTTTTTCCCATAGTTGATGTGTTTCTATCGCTTGATAATTATCATACTAAGTGTTGTTGTGTGAGGCATAAAGTTCTTTACTCCCTTTCTTTTTCCTCTTCTATACTTAGTCACATTTCTATGCTTGCGGGTTCCCGGGTGGCGGACTGAGAAATTCTATATCCATCTATATCTTGACATGAGTTCGACCGACCATCATTTGTTTCCTTACTTAGCCAATTTTATAGATGCAGGTTCCCGGGTAGGCGTTATTGAACTCTCATGCCCTGTGTTCATAGTATACATCTTGCACCCAAAACTTGGGTGATATACAATTCAACCATGGACTACTCGAATTCGCAAGCCTCACTCTACCTACGATGACTCCATCTGACCGCCCCGCCTTTCCATACTTAGTCAATTCTTCAAATTTTCGCGGGTTCACGGACTCCCAGGTTCACAAAAGTATCAAAGCAATTTTCGCTCCCCTCCATCCCCGCCACCTTCGCCCTTTCCCAATGCACATTAATTATGATTTTACTAGTGACAACTCACCACAGATGTTAGAAAATATTGACATTAATTAGCAGAAATATCGAGGACATCTCCCATTAAAATGCATTAATGGGAGAATATTATGGAATCTGATGAGTTTTTTTGTGTCAATCATGAATTGGCAAAAAAATTGTTAGTTATTTTAGTTTTTTTAAGGCATCGTCGTAGCAAGAATGCAACATTGTGCTAGCCCATTTTCATCTACAAAGGTGTTGACATGATGCCCCTCTTTAGTATTGTGCATATGTTATAGCTTGGCATATTTGAGAGTATGCTTGCATATGAAAATGTTAATCCACCCTTCAAATTTGAACATGGTTTGCATTTGTCCCACAAAAAATACTAATAAAATAAAATAATATGAACAGTATTTAAGTAAATATAAACAAATTATATTTTAACTTGAACCTGATTCTGTCGAGCTCCAGGTATATTACATAGCTAACAATATTTTTCCCATAGTTAATGTTTATGGCCGCCAATTCCCAGATTGACGTTATCGAACTCCCACGCCCCTTGTTCTATGATATACATATTGCACCCAAAACTTTCGTTATCTACAGTTTGACCCCGGACTCCTCGAACTCGTAAGATTTACTCTACCTATGATGAGTATGTCTGGGTCCGTCTGACCGCCCGGCCTTTTCATACTTAGTTGATTTCCCTGCCACCTTCACACACTTTCCCAATGCAAATTGATTACGCTTTTATTAGTGACAATTCCCCACACAGGTTCGAAAAGATTAGCATTAATGAGCGAAAAGATTGAGGACATCTCCCATTAAAATGCATTAAACCAACATTTACAGGAGATTATATTACCATCCTCCAATGTTCATTCTAAATATTATCACACAATTACTGTCACATGTAACAATATAAACAAATCTTCATCAAAACATTAGCTTTTCTCATAGGCACCCTACATGCACCCCAGTCACCTGAAGTGAGCGATATTTGTATCCATCAACTAAACCTCCCTATTATCGAATTGGCAAAGGTCAATATTATGGCATCTGAATTTTTGTTTTGTGTGTGTATCTTGAGCTCGGAAAAATTGTTATTTACTTTAGCTTTTTTAAGGCATTATACCCCGCCTTTCCATACCTAGTCGATTCTTCACCTCCTGTTGTCACAGATTCGCAAGTTCCCGGGCTCCCAGGTTCACAAAATTTTCGAAGCATTTTTCACTCCCGTCTATCCCCACCACCTTTGCACACTTCCCAATCCACATTAATTATGCCTTTATTAGTGACAACTCACCAAACACATCAAAAAGATTGGCATTAATAGGCAAAAATCTCGAGGACATCTCCCGTTAAAATGCATTGAACCAAGATATACGGGAGATTATATTATCATGCTCCAGCGTTCATTTTAAATACTATAAGGAGAAAAGAAAGGTTCTCATCACATTATGGATGCATCTCGACAACATTTCTGTGGAGATACCCTGAATGTTTTTGGGTGCGAGGACCAGAGTTTTCAGTGGTCCAGAGCTTATGACTACTACTCATCCCCTTCTGCCCAGAAGGAAGTTATCTGGACATTTGGAATTGGACGAGCAGGTTGTGTCCCTGAATGTTTTGACTCTAAGGAGTTGGTCACCTACTGCGCCGAAAACCATATTCTGAACCAGCGAATTATCCAGTGACAGGACCATTCCCAGGTCTCCCTATCGCCTCAAGTATTTTGAAATATGTTAAGACTTCCCGACCCAATGCCTACTTTCAAGGGAGATAATTGCGAAGAGTTCTTAAATAAGCATGATAATGAATTGGACCTATTTCCGAAGTTCTTAGATAACTCAGCGGTCGGTCCCGGGGACATGACGAGATTACATATTAGTGTATCCAAAAACCCTTTCCGGGAAATTACATGACTTTTCACGAGGATAATGGGACAAGAAAGTATAGCTAGCATCTCTCGGATAATTTTGTATATTTTATATTTTACGGTGAGGGAACAAGCCATATTCCATTGGGGCAGGTTGATTTCCATTGAAATCTCTTCCCAGTTATTGCAATATACACAAGGCAGAAGAAATTATTTATGTTATCTTATTTAATTTTCGCAGTGGCAAATTGTTGTCCATTCCCTGGATTATCTATGTGTAAGAAGGTAAACTATGAATTTGACCCAGTAACCTTCTGGTACCAGATGTTATGGAGACACGACACCTCCCAACATTTTTATGAACTCTTTAATGATTTTGTTTCAGTTTTTAAAGAATTGATATTTGGAAAGTATTTTCCCCTGTTGTCTGACCAGGCGACCAAGTTCCTGGATAAGAAGGGTACACTAGATGAAATGGAGAACTATAATGTTATAAGGATTTTTGGGTCCAAATAAAATCCTTGCTTCATTCCATGTCACATATCTGGCACAATGTTTTTTTCTAATATAGCAAGGCAGTACACCTACTCGTTTCATTTTTTCCATGAAAAGAGAAAAAGTCAATTCATCCCTCCACCTTGGAAATTCGGGGATTTCATAGTCAGGAATATGAACAAGATTGACAGTTTAGCGGGCCACTTTCATAGCTTCAATTTGAAATGCACTAGAAAAGTAAAAGGGCTCGACCCTGATGGTATTTTTGTAGAACACCTATTGGTTGTCAGTTTCAATAGCTCTTTCACTTACACTATCTTGAATGAAGACGAAGATAACACCTCATGAAGTCCTGCTCCTCACACCGGCAACCTCAATATAATACTCAACACCAATGATTCATACAAGCAGAAACGAAAAGGCCCGAGTGAGAAAAGTGCCCAATTCCCGAGCGCCACACCCAATACTACAGCATCTCGGAGCAGTACTCCAATGACCTACCCAAGCAAGAAAGTCACACATAGTTCTCACAAATTTTCTGCGAACAAAAAATGGAAAACAATAGTACAAGAATAGGAGGGATCGAGGGGAGAAATCGATATCCACGATCTCTCCCTTGAAGATATGGAACTAGGAATTGACATTGACAAAATGTTCCCCAACAACGACCAACTAGAGAGAACTGCTCGGCATAATCCTGAGATGGAAATAATTGGGACCGATACCTTGAACGAAGAAGAGACTATTGCATTTTAGAGCGATGTTTTTGACAGTGAATCCAATAAATTGGTTATTGAAAAGAGAGATGTAAAGAATAAGAAATGGAAATCTCATTCAGAGATGAACCTACGGAACATGCATCCTTCCCAGATCTCCCAGATACACCGAGCAACTGGAGATTCTCTAGACAACTCTATTAGCGGCCTTGAAGCAGAGAACGTCATGTTAAAGGAGCGAATAAAAGAATTGGAGGGAGCTCTAATGCCTCTTCCACTATTTTCTACTCCTTTGGCAATGATCGAGCCCATGGCACCTGCGGCAAAGTTAAAAGGATCAGCAAGCCTTCTCACATTAGCCCGAGGCTATGTGGAAAATAATATAAAGAGAATAATGGAATTAATAACAGAAGCTTGGGAGATGTCAAAGAGTATGGTCTCTTTTGGAATAAGAGTGCATGCTTTTCATGAGTATCCGCAAGCAGATCTCAAGAACGAGCAAGGTTTCTACCTCGATGCAATTGTACCGTTTGGTGTTAAATTTACTAGTATGATGGAATTCAAAAGAAGACAGGAGGATCTCCCTTCCCTAGATCGAATAGACCAACTAAACGTATGTTAGAAAGAAAAGGTAAAAAACCTGAATGGTATCGTTCAAGCATGTACCTAGGCCATATCTAGAAGAGACAAAATATTCAAGAAGCTAACTGAGATAGATCTAGATGGCAGCACCAATGAAGTCCAAGACCCGAAATTGATATTCAACTCATTGTTTTTAACCAAGCAATAATTTGATGATCAAGTTCAGATCTATAAAAGACTGTCATTTGAAAATTTCTATGGTATACTTGAATATGGTGAAGATGACGTAAAAAACTGGCTAGTCGGTTATTCGATTAAAAACCAATATATTCAAGAAGCATTGCACAACCTCTCTATTGATCTAAGGGACTTGGAAACTGAATTATTCAATACAAAAATCCAGCATGAAATCAACGTGGTGCCCATGAGGAGCTACATCGAAGAGTGGTTCAAAAAGGTTGTCGACAAGATTACCAATGAAGGGCAAAGGACGCTTCACATGGTTCCCATAACCGCCGAGGAAAGCGATAAAAGGATATCAACGAGAAAATGACAAGGCCTGGTACATCATCATAGTAAGTTGATATTGATCACATTCTTCTATCTTTGTCAATGTCTTCATCCAGTTACTATATCTCTTTAAATACAAAACTTTAACCGAGGACTGACAATTTTCTCTTTCTTCTTGTCAGGTCTTGTTGTTTTCCATCACCGACTTTCTTCTTTCTACAAGCTTGATTCTTGTACATCTTTGCTTTGTAGTCCGTGAGAGCCCCAATCCCAGTCATTATGGAAAATGCATTTATATTTCACAAAATATATACTAAACTATATATTTTTTTACAAATTCTAAGACAGCTATTTTGGGAAATATTCTCAAATGTATTTTGTAACCCAGTTTATCTGAATATAAAATATTTGAGGTTGTTTTGTGGTGATCTTCAATGTTTGGTGTTGTTTTTTGAATTTTGTATTTTTTTTTAAATTAACTCATTTCCCTGTACATGTTGGGGTCATGTTCCTGTTTAATATTGTGCATATATTGCAGCTTCCTATATTTCAGAATATGCTTCCATATACAAAATGTTAAGTCATATATTTTTTGTCTACTGCTTATGGGTTTGAGCAAAATTTTGCGAGTCAAAAACACCCTTCAAATTGGAACATGGTTTACATTTGGACCACAAATAATCTATTAAGATACATTCATATGAATACATTTTAAATAAATATAAACAAAATCTCTTTAAACTTGAACCTGCCTTTCTCAAGCTTCTGGATTGGTCGCGGGTTCTCGGGTTAGCGAACTACCAGATTCTCATCTCCATCTATATCGTCACATCATGAGCCCGACCGACTGTCGTCCCTTTCAACACTTAGCCAATTATCTCACCGCGGGATCCCGACTTAGTGCTATCGAATATTTATGCCTCGTGTTCTGTGATATACATCTTGCACCCCCAACACTTTCGTGATATAGATTTTGCACCCAACACTTCCGTGATTTACAATTCGACCCCAGACTCCTAGAACTAGCAAGCTTCACTATACCCGGTGTTAGTCCCTAAAGTTGCACTTGACTGTGAGAGGGAAAGTTAGGGCATCATCGATTTATTGCAAAGTGTTTTGAAGGTTTGTATGGTTTGGTTTTTTGAATAAGGTGGTTGAAAACTAGCTCAAGGTTATAACATAAACAAGAAATTCAAAATAAGAACAGAACATATCCCATTGACTGGTTAAAAGGTAGTCACATAGATGAATTAGACCAATAAGGAAAAGGAGAAAATGAAGTTTTCAATTTGTCAACTTCACATAAATTCTTATTTCAAAATATCATAAAGAAACAAGAACATCAACTTGAAATCAAAACTTGAAAATAATCACCACAACAAATTATTTACTGTATTAATTAATAATCAAGAAAACAAATGCATTGCAGTCTAAATAATGAACTCAAGCATGAAGAGAGAAAAACAAAGTAGAAAAGAGAATCTAATCATCCATATGCCTTT
>JASDQU010106850.1:184414-214089 GCA_032191745.1 Picea mariana | reverse complement strand
TCATATTGTATCTTATGAAGGTTTAAAAGTGGATCATAACAAAATTAAATCTACGAGGGAATGGTCAATTCCAAAAAAATTAAAGAAACTTAAAGGATTCTTAGGATTGACAGGCTATTACCACAATTTTGTCAAGAACTATGGTCAAATCAGTACCTCTAACAACATTATTAAAGAAGGAAGCATTTTATTAGACTCAAGAAGCAACTAAATATTTTGAAAAACTTAAGGAAGATATGTGTACAAATCCTATCCTAGCCACACTTGACTTCAAAAAAACATTTATTATGGAGTGTGATTCCTTAGGCCATGGCATTGGTGCAGATTTAATGCAAGATGGAAGGCCCCTTTCCTTTGAAAGTAGCCAACTTAAAGGAAAAAACTTACTCAATCCCATTTATGAAAAAACATGTTGGCCATACTGCATGCAGTTAAGAGATGACATCCTTACCTAATAGGAAGACACTTCAAAGTAAAAAAGGATCATGATAGTTTGAAGTACTTCTTGAAAAAAATATTATCTTCAGAAGAGCAAAAAACATGGGTTACAAAGATGTTAGGTTACGCCTTTGAAATTATCTACAAAGAAGGAAAACATAATGTTGTGGTAGATGCACTTTCAAGGAAAGACAAAGAAACAAAGGGTTCACTATGTTCTATTTCTATTCCACAATTTGATTGGGTGGAAGAAGCAAGGATAGAATGGAAGCAAGATCAAGAGGTATGGAAGGTCATTCAATAGATACAAGAGGACCCTAGTGCATTAGATAAGTTTGTATGGAATAATGATTTGCTATGGTATCATGATCACCTATATTTATGTAAGAATTCCCAACTCAAACAAAAGGTCATTATGGAATTGCACACTTCTCCTATAGGAGGACATTCATGGTTATTGAAAATTTATCATAGGATCAAGAAGGATTTTTTCTGAGGTCTTAAAACTGATGTTCAAAAGTTTGTGTCTAAATGTGTGGTTTTCCAATAGAATAAGGGAGAGACAATAAAGATTCCATGTCTCCTACAACCATTAGCTATACGAAGTCAACATTGGGAAGAATTTTCAATGGATTTTATTACAAGTTCACCCAAATCTGAAGGAAATACTGTCATCATGGTAGTAGTGGATCGACTGACAAAGTATGCCATATTTTCTCTATTTCTCATCTTTTTAAAGAAAGTACAGTAGCCACAACATTCATGGAAACAATTCAAAAGCTACATGTCTTGATTAATTGGGGTGGTTGTCATTGTTGTCAACCCTTGAAACAAGTCTAGTAGAAAATTCCAGTAGCCCCAACATTATGGATAAGGGACTCAATATTGTTTGAGGTATAACAATATGAATATTAGTGTATTTATAGGTAAGACTATTCTAGATGGATATTACATGTCATTCTGTTTCCGATGATATGTGGAACGTCACATAACTCCTCACGATTAGAGAGTTATGGCCTTGTGAAGTTGGAGAACCCTCTTGAGTTATCTAGAATCCCATAGAAGGTCAAAAAAGTAAAATTATTCTAGAAACCCCTAGAAGGTCAAATAAGTCAAATTATTCTAGAAACCCCTAGAAGAACTTGACTAGTCAAAGTGGGTGAAACTAGGAGTTAATCATGGGTTAAATTGTTGCAATAAGAAAATAATTAAAAATAAATTAGTTGCAACTAGAAATGGAGAGTTTACTATTTGTGGATAAAGTGGTTATAAGTGGAGAAGTGGTTAGAAGTGGGTTAGCCCTAAAAGGAGGAAGTTGGGTTAAGTTGGTTAGAAGGTAACCCTTAGAGGAAACTACTTGGAGAATATGAATAAGATACAAAGGGTCTCCTATTAGCACCTATTGAGCCCATTGAATATCTATTATTGTGTAAGGTTTATTACAGGTACTCATTGATACATATGAATCTATGCAAGTATGAGGTAGCAAGAAGGATCGACGATGAAAGTTTCAAAGTTGCAGAAATACTGAAAAAACCTTAGTTTTTGAGGTGTACGTGGGTTGTAGTGGAAGAGGTCGTATACGTACGTGGGATGGCAGTATAAAAGGTTACGTACAGTTGAAAAACCATGAAATCTTGAGTTGCTAAGGGTGTTAGGTTCTTATATTTTAAAAGCAAGCTCCCATGAAGGTCTACAATGATCAGGTACAATAGATCTATCTTCTGGTTCAAAAGACATGTCTTATTTTATGAGTAGTTGGATATTGTTGTCTACATGGGATATGGTTATGGGGGTTTGAGGATTTTCCCTAGAGAGGCTATTTGTTGTATGACACTTATTGTATAAGGAATATCTACATAAATACAATGTTGGTGTATTTGATATTTATCATTGATACATCTTGTTAGAGTTGAGGGATTTTTTTGGTACATGGTTGAGGGATTTTGGTTGTGAAGTGATTGTGAAGTGCTTGTGAGTTTGTTTGTGAAGTTTGAGGATACATATCAATGAGAGTTTGATGTCTATTTCATGTGAGGATTATTGCACTTGATCATGATTGTATACACATGTATGACACATGACTAGAGAGATATAGATACACTTGGTTAAGGGATATGTATGATGATGTATGCATAGGGAACAACTACATATTAGACTCAATGACAGGTTGTAGGTCGATTTTACAGAGGAAACAAAGTGTCTAATTTATAGAAAAGGTGAAAACCCTATCTTTCTGAAGGTGTACGTAGGATGCAGTATAGACATGCCATGTACATACATAGGTTGTAGTATAGACAGGGAACATACATACACGAACTGCATCATATATAGGTAATGTACCTATTGGTACATATTGACTTCTGGTACATGATTGATTACATGCTATTGGTATATGTTGGTTATAGGTTGTTGGCACAGATTGGTACAGGTTTTTAGTCGTATATCTCACAATGACAATGTGGCAGTGGTTTCATCATTTTACTTATATTTTAGGGTAGTTGTACGGGACAAGGATAAATGCTTGTAGCCACATTCTGGTTGTAGCCAAAGAACATAGGGGGTTGTAGCCTCCTTCTCGTTGTAGCTAGAGAATTGGGGAGTTGGAGCTTCCCTCAGGTTGTAGCCTAAAAATATTGAGGGTTGGAGCCTCCTTGGAATTGCAGATGGAGACCAAAGGAAGTTGGTGCTTCCAATGAATTTAATTCTTAAATACATATAAGAAAAATCATTCCTGGTTTTATCTCGCATTGGGTTTCCACGTAAAAATACTAGTGTACTTTGTATGTGTATGATTACTCATTGTTCATGGTTCATTTATTTTGCACTTGTGGAATGATAATGKTAAATTGATCATAAATATAAAAAACACTTATATATTGTGGTTAAAAATGATTAAAAATCTCTATTATTGATTCACCCCCCCTCTCAGTAATCCAACAATTGGTATCAGAGTAGGTTCCTTTAGAAATCAGTTTAACCACTGAAAGGTAGATCATGGAGAGAAACAATATGTATAAAAATGGAATACCATAGTTTGATGTACAAAACTATGCCTTCTGGATTAGAAGGATGAAAACATATATACAAACACAATATTTGAAGTCTCGCAATCAATAGTAGATGGATATAAAGAACCAACTGTTCCTCCAACAAATGAAAATGGAAGGAAACTCAACCTAAATAATTCAAAAGACAAAATGCACTCCTGAATGGTTTGGTTGATTCAATATATTTTAAAGTTATGCATTGCATCTTTGCAAAGGAGATTTGGGAAAAAATTCAGAACGTATATGAAGGAGACGCACAAGTCAAGGAAACAAATCTTCAAACGTACATATGTCAATTTGAACAGTTGAAGATGAAGGAAGATGAGAATATTTCATCTTACTTTTTGCGAGTTGATGAAACAATGAATGCAATTAGAGGATTGGGAGAAGAAGTTGATGAATCTATAATTGTTCAAAAGGTACTAAGATATCTTCCAATGAGGTTTGATCCTAATATCTCAACACTAGAAGAAAGAACAAATCTAGATTCAATAAGCATGGATGAGCTACATGGAATATTCACAACATATGAAATAAGAACTGAATAGGAGAATCCAATTACAAAAGAACAAGCATTCAAAGAATCCAAGAAGTCAAAGAAAAAGGACAAGCAACAAGCAAAGTTAAACAACAACAACAATGACATCTCAGAAGACGATGAAGAAGTAGCCAACTTCGTCAGAAGACTGAAAAAGAGAACTGATGGAAAATACAGAGGTAAGCTTCCATTGATTTGTTTTAATTATGTTGGTATTGGTCAATTCACTAACAAATGACCCCATAAGAAAAATAAAAGAAATGGAGAAGATGAATCGAATAACAAACAAGTATATAAAGGCAAAAGGACCAAAAATATTTTTTTCAAGAAAATCTTTTTCACTAAAGAAAACAACATCTCATCAGACGAAGATGAAGACAGTGAAAGTGATACAAAAAGGGTTCTATTCATTTCAATATAAAATTATGATGAAGAAGGCACCGAAGAAGAATATGAAGAGGCATAAGTTGACTAATAGAAGAACTGTTGAGTGCTATAGAAGTTATAAAAAGAGAAAAGAAGAAAAACAAGTCACTATAGGCAGAACTAAAAAGAAAAGATAAAACTCAAAATTCCAACTCCGAAGAACTAGAGCAGATGATCACTAAATTAAAAATTCAAGTTGAAGAAGACAAAATAATTGAAGAAGCACTCAAAGAACAGTTAGAAGAAAGAGACAATATCATTGGGAATTTGGAAGCAGAGATTGTCACATTAAGAAAAGGTCTTGAAAAGAAAAACATGCAGAACAACTCTAAAGTTTTGTACAACATGATTAACAGTCAGAGACCAAATCATGAAAAGCCCAGACTTGGATACAATCATACATAAAAGGGATCAAGCTCCAAAGAAACAGATGAAGAAACAAATCCAAGCAGCTATGTCGAGAAAATCAGAGGAGACAAGAAGTTTTACAAGGAAGATCATAGGGACACTCCTCCACCTAGAAGATTTAGATTTCAGAATTAGCGCCAATAAAAAACAAGAAGGCCTCAAGAAGAAGAAGGATTCAGAAGAGTAACCTCCTTCAGAATATATTCAAATCCCATGTATCAAACTATATTATTTGGTTTATGTTATTCATGTAACAATTTTGGACATAAAGCTGTAAATTGCAGAGAAAATAGCAGAAACAAAAACAAATATGAAAGTCACACAAAATGGTTATCCAAGAGGGCCTAGTGAAACACAAAGAAGAAGCTACAACATGTTTGAATCCTTGAGAAATGAAGTGTAATGCTACAAGTACAACAAATTTGGACACATGGCCAAATATTGTAGGATGACATTCCCTCCTAGAGAATCACAATAGAATAACAATAGTCACAGACATGAACCTCAACATAGAATATGGATAAGAAAGTAGAACCAGTATAACAATGAAGAATGTACACTCGCTCTACAAGATAAACACAAGAAACGTGGTTGGTATGTTGACAATGTCTGCTCAAAGCACATGACATGTGATGAGGACACATTTCTAACCTTGAGAAAAGAAAGAGATGGACCAGTCTCCTTTGGAAACGATGACTCAACTAGAATCATTGGAAGAGGAACATTTAGAATTGGAAACAAGGATACCAAGGAAAAAAATGTTCTACTAGTGGAAGATATGAAATATAATCTTCTAAGTGTAAGTCAAATATGTGACCAAGGTCACAAACTTGTGTTTGATTCACATAAGTGCGAGATAAGAAAATCAGGTTCAGGCATATTGGTTGCAACAACTGTATAACTTCAAGAAAGATATATGTATTAAGTGAAATTGGAAATTAGAAGTGTTGTCTAGGAAAGGAAGATGAAGTTTGGCTATGGCACAAAAAAATGGGTCACATAAAATTTGACAACCTTGTCAAATTAAAAAAAAGGAAGCAGTCAAATAAATTCCCTAGATCACAAAGCCAACCAACACCTTATGAAAGCATTTTCAACAAAGGAAAAAAACAAAGACCAAATTAAAATCAAAGGAATAATCCACAACAAGGCCGCTCGAAATTGTGCATACTGATCTAGTTGGACCAAATAAAACAAAGGGTTTAAAAGGTGAACGATACTTTATGTTATTGGTTGATGATTATAAAAGGATGACTGCAGTTTGTTTTTTCAGGAAGAAGTTAGAAGGATTCGAGAACTTCAAGGTATACAAGGAAATGGTTGAAAATGAAATGGATTTCTGTAGCAAGCATGGAATAAAAAGACAATTCTCTATTTCTAGGACACCTCGACATAATGGAGTTGTCAAAAGGAAGAACATGATAGTACATGAAATGGATTGAACTATGTTAATGGATTCCAAGTTGACAGATGTCTTTTGGGCGCATGCAGTGCATTAAATAGTTCATAGTCAAAATAGAGTAATGCTAAGAAACAACAATGATAAGACTCCCTACGAGCTATGGAAAGGAAGACCAACGAATGTGAAGTACTTCAAAGTTTTTGGAAGTAAATGCTACATCAAAAGAGAATATGGAAGAATGACAAAGTTTGATTCTCGTGTGAACAAAGGCATACTTGTTCGGTATTCGAGCACAAGGAAAGCATACAAATGATTCGATCTAAGTCTCAACAAAGTTGTGGAAAGAATCAATGTGACAGTCAATGAGACACATGGGCGAAAAATAAAGAAAGAAGAAGATGAGTCAATGGAATATGTTCATGAAGAAGAAGAAAATGAAGAATAAGTATTATAAGGGGAAGATGAAGAAGAGCAGTTAGAAACAAAAGAGAAACAAAAACAATGTCTTCAAGTACCTCCAAATACACCTAGAAAAATAATATAGAAGAATCATCCATCAGATCAGATTATCGGGAACAAAGATGGAGGAGTTGAGAATAGAAGAAGAATTCTTTCACTATAACAAATGCACCTAACACTCTTATCCTTGATTGAGCCAAGCATCTTTGAAGAAGCCAATAAGGATGAATTCTAGATAAAATCCATGGATGAAGAGTTGGATCAGATAGAGAAGAATGATACTTGGGAATTGGTATTGAGACCAAGGTACAAGAATGTGATTGGCACAAAATGGGTCTTCAAAAATAAATTGAATGAAGACAGACAGGTTACCAGGAACAAAGCTAGATTGGTATGTAAAGGATACACACAATTTGAAGGTGTTGAATTTGAAGAGAAATTTTCTCTAGTTTCTAGAATGGAAGCAATCAAATTGATTCTAACTTATGCATGCTCCAAAAATATCAAAGTGTATCAGATGGACATGAAATCAACCTTTCTGAATGGGGAAATAAAAGAAGAAGTCTACATTGAGAAACCATAAGGATTTTAGTTGTCATAGAATGAAGAATATGTTTGCAGGTTGAAGAAGGCCTTGTATGGTCTCAAACATGCCCCTAGAGCATGATATTCTAGWCTGGACAAATATCTACAACAACAAAGGTTCATGAACGGAAATGCAAACAACAACCTCTACATCAAGGTAAAACAAGATAGTATTTTGTTAATTAAAGTTTATATTGATGATATTATTTTTGGAAGTGATGATGACAGGATGAGCCAAAAATTTGCAAAGGATATGGAGAATGAATTTGAAATGTCACTACTTGGAGAATTATCCTTCTTGTTGGGTCTTCATATATRTCAAAGCAACCAAGGAAMTTTTATTTCTCAAACCAAGTATATCAGAGAAATGCTAAAGAGGTTTGGAATGGAAGATTGSAAACCAATTAATAATCCTATGCATACCAGTTGTAAGCTAAGTAAACACGATGATTCAAAGTCTACAAACAAAAGGAAGTACAAGTCAATGATTGAAAACTTACTTTATGTGACAACATCTAGATCAAATGTAATACATGCAGTTAGACATGTGGCCCGATTTCAAGTAGAACCAAAGGAATCACATTTTCTAGCATTAAAGAGGATCTTTAGATATCTGAAGGGTACAAAAGAGTTTGGATTATGCTATCTAAAAGGAAAATATCTATCACTTGTTGCCTACACAGATGCAGATTGGGAAGGTTGCATTGATGACCAAATAAGTACATGTGGAGCAACGTTCTACTTAGGTGAGTGTTTGGTATCTTGGCTAAGCAAGAAACATACGTCAATATTATTGTCTACAGCCGAAGTAGAGTATATTGAATCAAAACCATGTTGTACACAGGTTCTATGGATGAAACAAACTTTGACCAATATACAAGTTGAGTACGATGATCCCATTCCGATATATTGTGATAATACAAGCACCATCAGTATCCCAAAGAATCCAATTATGCACTCCAGGATGAAGCACATTCCAATCAAGTATCATTTTCTATGGGAATAGGTTGTAGAGAAGAACATTCAAGTTGAGTATGTTGGCACCAAAGAACATATTGCAAACATGTTTACAAAACTACTTCTAAGGGAAGCCTTTGAGTATATTCATCAAAAACTTGGCATAGTTTCTTCCCCACAATGAATTTTGAATGATATTATTATATGTATTAGATTTACATGAGGAAGCACCATAAAGAGGAAAATTTAGTTTGGGGGAGCAGTTTCAGGAAGAGTTCAGTTAGGGGGAGCAACCCCAAGTACAATTAAGTTAGGGGGAGCATCCCCAATGAGAAGTTACATTTTCCATTGATGTCAAAGGGGGAGAGTTTTCTTAGATGCATGAATTTAGAGTTATATGATTGGAGAGAGAGCACAAAGGCATTTCCCAAGAGGAGCGATGTTCATAGGGGGAGCATGAGTGATATGAATTCAATGTTGCATTAGAGTGTTGCCATCGATTCCAAAGGGGGAGATTTTTGATTAATTGGGTTGGTTGTCATTGATGTCAACCCTTGAAGCAAGTCCAATACAAAATTTTGGTATCCCCAACAATATGGATAAGGGAATCAATATTTTTTGACGTATAATGGTACAAAGATAAGTGTATTTACATGTAAGACTATTCTAGATGGATAATACATATCATGCCATTTTTGGTGATATGTGGAACATCACATAACTCCTCAAAGTTAGATAGTTATGGCCTTGTGAAGTTGGAGAACCCTTTTGAGTTATCTAGAAGCCCCCAGAAGGTCAAATAAGTCAAATTATTCTAGAAAACCCTAGAAGAAGTTGACTAGTCAAAGTGGGTGAAACTAGGAGTTAATCATGGGTTAAATTCTTGCAATAAGAAAATAATTAAAAACAAATTAGTTGCAAATAGAAATGGAGAGTTTACTATCTGTGGATAAAGTGGTTATAAGTGGGATAGCCCTAAAAGAAGGGATTTGGGTTAAGTTGGTTAGAAGATAACCCCTAGAGGAAGCTACTTGGAGAATATAAATAAGAGAGAAAGGGTATCCTATTAGCACTTGTTGAGCACATTGGATATCTATTATTATGTAATTTTTATTCTAGGTAATCATTGATACATTTGAAGTTATGCAAGTCTGAGTTAGAAAGAAGGTTTGACGGAGAAAGTTTCAGAGTTGCAAAAATACTGAAAAAACCCTAGTTTTGGAGGTGTACGTGGGTTGCAGTGGAAGAGGTTGCTCACATACAAGGGCTGATAGTATAAAATGGTGCACATAGTTGAAAATCCATGAAATATTGAGTTGCTGAGGGTGTCAGGTTTTCAGAGTCTGAAAGAAAGCTCCCAAGAAGGTCTACAGTGATCAGGTACACCAAATCTATCTACTGGTTCAAAAGGTATGTCTTGTTTTTATGAATAGTTGGATATTGTTGTCTACATGGGATATTGTTATGGGTGTTTCAGTATTTTACCTAGAGAGGCTATTGGATGTATGACACTTACTGTATAAGTCGTATCTACATAAATACAATGATGGTATATTTGATATTTATCATTGGTACATCTTGTTAGTGTCGAGTGATTTTTGTGGTACACGGTTGAGGGATTTTGGTTGCGAAGTGATTGTGAAGTGGCTGTGAAGTTGTTTGTGAAGTGTGAGGCTACATATCAGTGAGGGTTTGAAGTCTAGTTCATGTGAGGATTATTACACTTTATCATGTTTGTATACACATGTATGGGACGTGAATAGAGATATATAGATGCACTTGGTTAAGGGATATATATGATGATGTATGCATAGGGCACACCTATAGATTGGACATAGTGACAGGTTGCAAGTTGATTTGACATAGGCAACAAAGTGTTCGAGTTTAAGAAAAGTTGAAAACCCTAGCTTTCTGAAGGTGTACACAAGCTGCAGTATAGACAAGCCACATACATACACAGGTTGTAGTATAGACAATGCACATACATACACAAGATGAAACATATACTGGTCACATACCTATTGGTATTTGTTGGTATAGGATGACTTCTGGTACAATATTGATTACAGGCTATTGGTACAGGTTGGTTACAGGTTGTTGGCACATATTGGTACAAGTTTACAGTGGTATATCTCATAGTGACAGTGTGGCAGTGGTTTCATCATTTCACTTATATTTCAGGGCAGTTGGACGAGGTAAGGATAGGTGGTTGTAGCCACCTTCCAGTTGTAGCCAGAGAACATAGGAGGTTGTAGCCTCCTTCTGTTGGGGAGTTGGAGCTTCCCTTAGGTTGTAGCCTGAAAATATAGGGGGTTGGAGCCTTCTTCTAGTTGCATATGGAGAACAAAGGAAGTTGGTGCTTCCAATGAATGTAGTTCTTAAAGACATATAAGAAAAATCATTCCATGATTTTTTCTCTTGCATTGGGTTTCCACGTAAAAATACTGGTGTAGTGTGTATGTTTATGATTTCTCATTGTTCATGGTTCGTTTATTATACACTTGTTGAATGATAATGGTAAATTGATCATAAAGATAAAAAACACTTATATACTGTTGTTAAAAATGATTAAAAATATCTATTACTGATTCACCGCCCCCTCTCAATAATCCAACAACATGGAGTCCCCAAGATTATTATAAGCGATAGAGATCCAATTTTCACTGGAAAATTTTGGACTAAATTATTTTCTTGTTTGGGTACTCAATTGGACCATAGATCGTCTTACCATCATCAATTCGATGGGAAAATTAATATTTTGAATAAAGGTCTATAAGGTTATCTTAATTTCTTTTCATGTGATAAACAAACACAATGGGTCATTTTTTCTCCCTTGGAATAATGGTGGTACACCACATGCTTACATACTTCATAAAAAATGCCCTCATTTTTGGCACTTTATGGATATCATCATCCATCCATCACATCAGCCTTGAAAGGGACCACAAAGATTCAAGCAGTGGAGGAACACATAAGGAACCAACAAGAGTATCTCAAACTATTGAAGGATAACTTGGTTATGACACAAAATAGGATGAAACAACAAGTAGATCAACATCGTAGTGAAAGGGAATTTGAAGTGGGTATTTTTGAGGCTACAACCATATAAAAAGATATCCATCAAGAAACAAAATAAGGATAATAAATTCACACCCAAATATTATGGCCCCTATAAGGTGTTGCAAAGGGTTGGAAGTATGGCTTACAAATTGGATTTTCCTCCATCTTCACGTGTACATCCAATCTTCCATTTTTCTTACTTAAAGAAGGTAATCGATGACAAGATCCTTATCCAAACTATTTTACCAAAGATTAATGAAGAAGGGAAGATAATACTATAACTAGAAACAACCCTTGAAATAAGGATTAAGTATCTATGAAATCAAGCAATTACTAAGTACCTCGTCAAATGGAAGAACCTACCAGTGGAGGATGCAACATGGGAAGATGAGTTCTTCATGCAGAAACATCCAAAATTATTCAAGTGTTGTGGAAAACACTTTTTTGAAGGGGAGGGGCATGTTAATCCCTATAAAAATCCCCATGTTAAGTATAAAACCCCTTATTAAGCCCTATTTATTGAACTATTACATTTCTAGTTTTATATTAGTAGGTAGGATAGAACATTTCATTGTACCCTTTCATTATAATTGTACCATTTGTCTCATATATACCAAGGAGACTAGATCTATGATAATATTATATCATCTTGTACATTGAATATATTGTAAAATAAGGTTTCCCCCTCAAAGTGGACCATTATTCATTGATTTTTTTATCACTCTCAAGGAGTTGATTCATAACATCATTCTAGCCAATTTATATCACGTTGGGAATAAGTTAAAATGCATGGGAATAAGATGTAGTGCACTTCACAACACTAGATGGTAATGATTTTGGATTTGTTTTATTGAGAATGTCTTCATCCATTTCCTATCAAAACGATCTCTCCAAAGATGGCATGCATACTACTTGGTTGACCTTGGTGGTTCTCTGCTCGATGTGAGATTGAAGGAAACTGCAAAGGAAATAAAGGTAAATATATGGAATGCAATAGAATCACAACCACTCCAATTGGAATATTTTCCTATGGACATAATGGATTGTATTGATGCACAAATCGTAAGAAAAAATCCTTACGACCACCTCCAATTCCTAAGGTTAGGTGCATCTCCTAATGGTATGTCAAGCATAAAATCTATTGAAAATGGTAAATCTTTGTTTAGACTCATGCACACTACACATTGTTCTAACATTAATTGTATATCTAATAATATCCTAAATTTGATAATTGAGGGGAAAAAATATGAATTCCATGGATGAAATTTCAAGAAGTGAATTATACTTAGTTATTTGGCATCAAATGCTAGTATTTCTAGACAAAGAGAACAAAATATAAGAATTCTTGTTACTATGAAATTTGACACCTTTGATGTCTATTAGAATGCATAGTACCATGTTTTGTAAATATTCAAAATAACTTTCTACTAATATAAGAACCACTTTAAAAATGTGACTTGAAGTAAATGATGTTAACATAAATCAAGATCAAATACGATTGCAGAAAATATATGTTAGTATGATGCTGGACCAAAATTTAAATAAATATTCATATATAACTTGTACAAAATGTCAATATGGAACAAGAGTGCCTCCAATTATTTTCTTTCAATATGACCCTGGTTTTACTTCTTAAAAAGGATAATGAGGACCTTGCTAACTGATTCTTCCTCATGTATCACAATTCCATTTCATCATGATAATGAGAAAGTATTTTTTGGATGTGGCAATCATAAAGAACAAATTATTCTCAATGGTGTGATGAAAATTTCTTCCTCTCTATAAATCATATTGCAATTTGTCGTAGTGTTTACTCTTCCCACAAATTGAATTCAAAGAAACATCCTAGAACTTACATGGGCATTGTGCATGATAATATGGAAAAGGTGAAGACTCATATACGAAGGATAGGTAGTAAGAAAAAGGAAATTAGTAGTGTCATGAATCTTCTAATTGCTTTCACTTTTATTCTTACACATGGACAAAACAATAGGGAATCCAACCATTTTAGTCTTCCATTTTTTGAAATGGGTTTACAGTTCACTCTGATTTCATTAGTTAAATGCCTCAAGGTGCTTGAAGGACTAGTGGTGGATAAATATGGGGATTTTTTTTGCATGAGAGGGACATCAAGGCCCTTGATACATGATATGCTATTGCAAATCAAATCATATGAAATATGTTTGGTATATAAGAAATATTTTATGCAATCTCTTGAGGTACATGTTCATAATACATGTGCACATCACATAAAAAATTACCACCATTTTTGTTGTTTCAAATGGATAACTGTGTAATTGACAACAAAAATCATTATGTTTTTTCATTTGTCTCTCTTCTAACAACAAGGAGCATCTTGAAAGTTGTAGAGGTTGGTTTCCTCTTAGTGGGTCACATACATGAAGATATATATGGAACATATGGTTTAGTATCATCTCAATTAAATTAAAAGGGTTTATTTTTCACTATGGAAGATCATGGGTACTTATAGTACATGCGAGGATAATTGTTCCAAGTCCCCCATATATGTTAAGGATGTATTTGATTTCAAAAGATAAATAGAGTCATTTATATTGGATATAAACTACAAAACAATTGGTATCAAAGGATGTCAATACTTCAAATTCCAACTTGTTGATGACATATTGGTTATACAATATAAAGCCTTGGTTAGAGATGAAAACATATGGTTACCTTCTATCAATGTGTGGTGTTCATTTTTTACTTTGTCGTACATAATTACCTAGAGGGAAACCTCCAATATAAACATTACATGTAAATATACCTTTAGAGAATGAATAGATAGAGGGAATAAAAGGGCATATTTCCTTTAGGAGAAAAGGAATTGAAAAGGGAGGGAACAATTTTCACATTTTTTTTTTGATATGTGCAGTTAATTTCATAACTTTTATATCCGAGGAGAGTTCAATGGTTCATAGTACTCAATCAAAATATTTGTATGGAAATACTTTACAAAAGTACATTGGCACTCTCATTGAATGGACGGAACATGGTGGCCGTTGGGACTGATGTCCACCTATGGCGAAAGTAGCTGGGGGAAGGTTATCGACGCGTGAAGGTCTCAACTCGCACTAACGCACCTTGGTTTAATCCTTGTTCACTTATATATTGCTCAAGGCTTCGTTAGGGGACTTTGTAAGGCCCTTTCACGTTCCAGGCTTTGAACCTGTCTGCTTGCTGGGGCGTGGCGTTCTAGCCTATTTTATTCCCTCAATGCTATCCCCATCTCAGGTCACGAAGTGGCAATAGAGTGTGTTTCAATGGCCATTGAATCGATTTATCTGGGCACGTTGCCTATAACTACAACTCGGTTTGCTGATCACAAGCAATGGAAGAAGATAGAGGTTGAAACATGATATCTCTAAAGACATTATGGATATGAAGGCTTTATGGATTTGATTTTTTCATAGATGTATTGTTTAAATATTCCAACACTCCATATTTATCTATTATGAGGTTAGAAATATAGGCTATATGTTGTTTCTCAGTGCAACCCATGATGATTACATAAACTAACAAGTCACAAAAACTACTTTTTCTCATGAACACTACATAAAGTTACCTACAACTATTTTCTATTGGTATTACCTATATTTTTCCTTTCTAAAGTTCAAGAATATTGTTTTTGACCTTTGCATCATTGTGTATTTTATATTTTTACTATCAATATTGTTTTTGACCTTTGCATCATTGTGTATTTTATATTTTTACTATCAATATTGTTTTTGACCTTTGCATCATTGTGTATTTTATATTTTTACTATCTATAAGCTATTGTTGAGCTCTCAAAAATCCCCCTAAGTTTTGAGAAAAACATGGGGGCCCTCTTTTCTCTTTATAATCTGAATATGATTTCTTTTTGGATTTGCATAGACCTTGGTTCCTCATTTTCTTTGAAACCCTAATAATTATTTTGAGATGGATAAATTATATGAGCCTTCATGTTTTACTTGCTTGGTTTCACTTCGTTTTATGAATTCAATGGATTTAATTTTTGGTTTTCTTAGTTACTCGAGTCACCACCCCATATATTCAAATTGGGCCCGACTTCAAAGCTGGGAATATTCTCTTCCTTTGATTGCTAAGTTCATTCCCTATCTCAAAATTGGACCCAATTTTCAAATCGAGGTCATGATTATTAAAAGTTCAAATTAAAGTTCTTCTATTTTAAAGCTAAAGTTTGATGTTGCCATTGACTTGTCCCTTTTCCTTTTAACTTCCTCTCAAATTTCACTATGACTTTGAAGTTAGGATCGATTTTTCAATTGGGTCTTTCATTTTCTTTTGGTACTCCCAATATTCCTTGATTTATGAATTGGGTCCAATGTGTTAATTGGGTGTCCCTTCAACCCATGGTTTGAACTTTTGAACTAGTCCCCAAACTTGAGGAAGTCTCGTTGATGTTTTTTTTTAAGATCGATTTCACGATGTGCCCAATTCTCAAATTGGGGCCACTCTTCACGGGTTCACCCAATATCTTTCTTGATTCACTAACATGAAAGCACCTTTATATTTCTACTAAGGGGCATGGAAGGAGGAGGAAATGTGCTAAGTAAAAGTCATTAATATGGAAATCTAATGATCCTATTGAGATAATATAAGATCCAAAAGAAACAATACCAACAATTAAGTAGACAACCACATCAGTAGAGTCATTAGATAAGAAGGAAAAGAAACCCATGAAGGGAAGCAACCAATCATGGAAGCTTCTAAGGATGTTAAGTTTCCCATTTATACATGTACCTCTTATACCATTGAAATTGATGGATCCCACACCTATAATGAACTATTCCATTTGGTTAAATATGGGAAGGGGATACAACATGATGATGAATTAAATGAAAGGGAAGAGGAAGAGCTTTCAATAGTAGAGAATTTAAAGAAGTCCTTTACTCACAATGCAACAACTATATCCTGAGTGTTACCGTGTGCAAATATTATCAGATATATGGTACAACACACAAAGGTTAGCACTAAAAGGATATTGAATGAATAGGGAATGTGTATTGGCTCATTTGCATCAATAGATTTCAAATCATACTAAAAAATGGCAAATGCTGAAATATACTTTGCCAATAAGTGGATGAGGGGTTTCAGACATGACCATAATTGTTATGATATTCTCCCCGAGTGGTATGAGGAAGAGAAAAATTTCAAATCCCTAAGTAATAAACCATTCCCCCACCATACACCTCAGGTTAGAATACACACAGGAAGCTCAACTAGTAAGAATGATATATGTTGAGAAAAATGCAACTCGTGAAAATATCATAGGTGCCAATGATGCATGAGATAATTGAAAATTGAGTTTTTTTCAACAAGGAAGCCATCTTATCCAACTCATTAGCATAGGTTGTAGGAAATGCTTAAGAATATGCACTCATAGGAATATCTTGAAAATTCTATATGTATTCCTATCTATCAGATGTGGTCTGTGCCTACAACACATTCACATGATTAGGATGGTATTGGTTTGCAAAACAACCACTTGTTTTATTTCAAGGAATTTTAGAAGAACAAGTACAAATATTTTTTTTCCCTCATTTGTGATGGATTCTTAGCACCATTGTATGATCTTATTTTTTTCAAACCTTGCCCAAGGATATTCCTAGAGGCCATAGAATTATTGAAGGACATTGGGGACTTCTACCTAAATGAATAGTCCACTTACATCAAAATATATGGCATTCCTTAGGCACCCCATACTCTTTTAGTATACATGAAAAATAAGCTTCTCATTAAACTGGATATTAGATTGCATTGCATGTTTTCAATGCTTGCTTGATCAAGAATAAAAATAAGTTATGCCCAACTTATCCACTATACACAGGTATGTACATACTGACATATTCTAGTTGGGTTAGGATGGAAAGGGAAAATATCGATAAATACCATTTTAATATAGAAAGGATTCAAATGCATCATCCCCTAAATATTGTCGAAAACCACAGAGTTAAAATGAAGATTTATTTCCCTTTCAAGCATGAAGAAAATGAAGTTGAAAAACCTCATAGTAGAGAATTAACTTATTAAGAAGTTATGAATAATTTATAGACTATTGTTGAACAAAAAGAAAAGAAAAAKAAAGAGGAACTTGAGAAAGYTTTTGTTGAAAGACTAGATCTTCAAGAGAAGAGGAAAGAGGAGGAAAAGAGAAGAGAATAAGTACTRAAAAAAATCCRAAGTAGAGGTTGAGGCCAAAAGGAAAGTAGAGGCACAGACAAAAGTTTTTAAGAATGAAGAGATAACAAATAAAAAGTAAKTCGATGCTAGGGCCCAGGCAGATATTGTAGAAAATAATAAAGTTGTTGAGAATACCAAAGTAGACGCAAAAGCTAGGAAAAAATTGAAGGAAAATGAAGAAGCCTAGATTTTAAAAGTTGAAGTAGAAAAATAGAAAAGGAGAGAAGAAGAKTTGAAAKATAAAGCTYAAGAAGAAAGAGTAAAAAGGAAAKGATTTGAACGCCTACCAAAAAKATTGAGAATCAAGAAAGGGATTTGAACAATCAAGAAAGGAATCAAAACATMCAAGGGGAATCAATTATTCAAGAAAGGGATTCAAACAATCAAGAAATGAATCAGAATAGGCAAGAGGAATAAAATCCCTAGGTGGAAGGAAAAGATGAACTTAATATAAAAAAAAAGGGGAATCGAAAAGCCAAGCAGAGGAACCAAGACGATTAATATCCCTCTTATTCTTTTTTGTATAGATAATATAGATGCAATAGAGGAATTTTTTTTTGCTTGGGATTGTAAACTAATTTCAATCTTACTTGAGAAGCCAATTGGCTACTATTTTAAGATTGATTATGGTGCATGTGTGGTGTAGAACTACTTCCTTGCTTGCTTATGTTAGAATGAATATGAGATTATTTATTTTTGCTGTAGGTTATTCTCATGGAATGATAATTATTTCTTGTTGGTGTGATTCAATTAGTTGCTAACGATGAATATGAAATGGTCACTAGTTACTGAAATGAGGTTAATTTGATTCTATGACTGGTTATCTTATTTTTTTAACCATTAACTTACATTATCTTATTTTATATCATGATGATTGGAATTGCTATTTATTTCATGTTCATATTTTGTTCTCAAATCCTGTCTAGTTGTTTAGAGTAGGATTTCATTCTGTTATTAGATTTAGGACTGTAGTTTAGGATTTAGATACCCGAATATAAAGCTCATCTATAAATATGGAAATCAGGCCAACATACTAGAGGAGGTTGATATCCTAAATAGAGAAAATACTGATTGGGCCTTAGCTTTGGGAAATTTTCCTTAGTTCGGTGACAAACATTTGTCTACATCAACAATTTAGTGTTAGAAGGATGGATTTCATCATTCTATGGATGAACATGGTAGTAGCTCTCAACCGTGGTTACTCTATTATGAAAAGAAAGATTAAATTTGAAAATCCCGACACTCCACCATATGAACCCCATTCTGAAGTTGAGATTGAATATCCTTTCATTGTCCCCAAACATGAAGTCCATTCTCTCAGACTTATAACTTGAGAATTCTCTTGCGAACTTGGAAATGACTTACCCCTTTTACAATAACTACCCAAAAATACAAGAGTCCATAGAAACGTTTTCCAAATTGAAGATGATGTTTTTTCTCATAGCCTAAATGAACTTGTTTGTCATTCTTTGGGTGAAATTTTTGAGCCTTTAGATCAGATTCCTCCTCCCACACCATCTATTAGTCTTGATAATTCATATTCACAGACATAATCTACCAAGAAACATAGAGAAGAAATATATCAACACATCATGGATAATGTGAATGTACATTAGAATCAACCTGTTTGGTTATCTTAAGATGCCCTCTAATTGCAAAAACAACTTCATGAGCTCCCTAAGCATCCTGAGAGACTACTACCTAATTTTGATCCTAACAAATATGGACCACCAGAAGACCACAATAATTTTTGTATGTTAACAATCAGGTTAATGAACATCCAACATGAGGATGTTTCCTATCACCTTTTCCAATATACATTTGAAAATAATGCTTCCACATAGTATTTCAACCTAGATATCAGGTCTCTTACTAGCTAGAATCATTTTGAAAAATCCTTCTTAACTATACCTACTGATGAAAGAACTTCAACTGCATTGGTATTAGAAATATCTAGAATGAAAATGGATGCTAAAGAAAGCATAAATGATTTTCATCATAAATTTACCACCATCCTTAATAATATATCTGAAATCACTAAGCCTTTTGTCGATGTACTAACTGAATTCTATACTTTTGGATTTCCAATCTCTACCGCCGTGTTTGCTGAAAGAGATGGAAATAATACATTGGCATTTTTTTTTCAAGAAACAATTGAGGTGGAAAAGGAAATGATAAGTCTTAAAAGAGACCCTTGCTTAGATTAAAACAAATACACAACCAATCCTAAGAAACCTTTGTTGTTGATCAAACCAAATACTAAAACTAACGAAAATGATTCAACTGACATATAAATGAAAATGATTCAACCGACATAGAAAGCTTGCAGAGGATTGTGAAGAGACTCTCAAATGAAATAGTTGATTTAAAAAAGAGTTATAACATATTTAGTGACTTGATGAGAATTGTGACCTCAAAATGAGAACTGTATCTATAAAACCCCATACTTTTGGGTTAAAAACACTAAAATCAACCTTTGTTTTGAAAAGTGGCGCTATCAATAGCACAATTGTTTTTTTTTTTTTTTTGGGGTGGGGGGGCTTAAAGTGACCACCTTTTGAAACCACGACCTTAACAAACTTGGAATTTTGTCCGTGAAATCATTTTTTTTTTTAAAGTAAAAATAGAGGTGAGAATCCTTCTATTCAATCCAGGAAGAAAGTACAAAGTGATACATCGATTTGTTGATGGTAGATGACACCCCAGAAAGAGAACATGGGATCACTTGAGACTAGCCTATGCTAAAAAAAGAGCCACAGGGAGTGCATGGGAAAAGCAAGATGAAACATTACAAGACAAGGAGAAAGGGCCGGATCATTGTGTTGGCTGGTGAGGATCCTTTCTACCTTTTTTCTTACGGACATCAGTCCAACCAAAGGAGATGATAGGCTCAGCAACTTTTTCCACCAAAGCCAGATGGTCTGAGGAAGTGCCATAATCTTGAGCTGTTGAAGCCAAGGGTGCTTCTTTGTCACTGTCTGTATTGTCTGATTCATGAGGACGCTTCTAAGCCCCTGGGAGCAGGGCCGTGGTCATGATTATGTCAATTGTTTCCCCCTTTTCGAGAGGTGGGTGCGAAGGCTTAACTACGGGAGTTAGAATCATGACTTCTGAAACTTCAAGATTTTGTGCCGAGGACGAAGGCTGGTGTTTTGGGTCTGCAGTTGGATTCTGAGCAAATGTTGGGGGCTGCGAAGGTGTTGTAGAAGGTGAGGGAGTTGGAGCATCTTTGTGATGTTGCTTGTTGTTGGAAGAAGGGTTCAAGCGGCTTTTGTGAAAATTTGGTCCTTTCCACCTAGTAGCTCTTTTCCATGCTCCAGAGGTTGAGGAAGGGGTTGGGGATAGATGACAAGTAGCCTGGAGGTGCCCTGTTTACTGACAGGAGCGACATCTGAAGGTAATGTTGTCATAATTGATCATCTGTGTGTAAGGATCTCCCTCATCCCAATCTATAAGAATAATCCTATTTGGAAGCCCTTGACTGAGGTCAATTTCAACACATATGCGGGCGAAAGTGATGAAGCCTTTTGATATCCAGTTTGTGTCTGTCTTGATAAATCTACTCAACACATTGCCCAAGGTAGGTAAAAAAGCTGGAGTATAAAAATGCAGGGGTAGATTGGGTAGTCTTACCCAGACCAGTGTAGTCATGGCTGTCATGGTCAGTGGATTGAAGTCGGGGAACCATATCTGCATGGAAAGACCAAATCTTCCCCAAAACCAAGGACCTTTCTCTAGCACGCATTGGAATTTAGCTTCTGTGGAAAAGTTGATGATGAAGAACCCTTTGGAGTAGAGGAATAGCTCATGACCTGATGACTAGGTCTTGTTAACCCATTCTCTTAGCGCAAAGGCCAAGGGCCAAAGTCCATTGAAGCGACATATGAGTGCTTTTGTATGGTAGACAAAGGCAAAGCCATAGATTTGGGGATCTTCGACTTCTGTTGTTGGAGGTTCTGCGCACTAATCCATAATGAAGGCAGAGCCAAAGAGCTCCTTTACTCTTGAAGTTTCAGCCTTGGACCCCGACGGAGTGAAAATCCCTGTTTTCACAGCATGCTTGTAAGAGCTTGGATGAGTGAATGAAGGCGGTCCTCCACGCAAACGAGAAGTGAGAGAGCCATCCATTTTTTAGATTCCCATAGTATCGTAGTAGAGAGCCATCCACAAGCTGCCGTCCTTCGAAGATTAGTCGTTGAAATCCAGGCGGAGTACCTGTAGCCTGGTGGATTTGGGTTTTGAGCTCAAACACAGAGTTTGAATCTTGAGCATGAAAGCAGAGAGAAGATCCAACGATAGTCTTTACAAAAAGGGGAAAGCCTATCGCAATATCGGAGCTAGTCTTGCCGGGATATTCAGAATGAAACCTCGCTCTTGCATCACTCTTAACTCGATTCCTATACCAGAGTGAAGGCTGAGAATCCTCCAAGAGCCATAGATCCCTGAGGTCTCTGATAGTTGAATGTCTTTTGAACTTTAGATTAAGGCGGCGGTGGCTGCTTGGGTTTAGCACTTGCCATGCCCACAGTCTCTTCTCGACATTGATCTGGGCCCAAATCGCTGGTTCTCTCTTGCCAGAGAACGAGTTGGAGCCTCCCTCCTTGGTTGCAACCGTCCATCGAGGTTCTGCTTCATCCGACTAGGGTGAAAGAATAAATTTAAAAAGGGCCATCTCCATGTGCTGTTGTTGGTCCATCTCGGTGCCTATGTCGACGTCAGGCACCGCCTCTGTTCCATTGGGTTTAGCCGGTGATTTCTTTGGCTCTTTGGCTTCGACAATAACAATAGGCATTGGTTGGTCTTTGGCATTTTCTGCTTGGCCTTAGCCCCTCCTGCTTTCTCCTTCTTGGGAGTAGGGTTTGCTGCGACAGGTTTCTTGGTGAGGAAAGGCACCATTTTTTCCTCTTGTCCGTGAAATCATTGAAATCAACCCATGAATCAAAAAGTGGCACAAAGAACAACACCTTTTCTTTTTCGGTGTCAAAATTACAACTTATTTGAAACCATGGCCTTAACAACATGTATTGTTGCATCCAAAACCTTAAAATCAACACCAAAATCGAAAAGTGTTGCTCCTAGTAGCACCCCCAATATTTTTTTTTGTGTCAAAATTACAACTTCTTTGAAAGCCATGGCGTTAATAACTAGTACACTTGCAACCAAAATCTTAAAATCAATCCTTGAACAAAAACAATGTGCTACTGATAACGACCCCTATTTTTTTAAGCTTAAAACTAGAATATTTTGGAAACCATGGCCTAAAATCCCAATGTAGTTGCGAACAAAACAACAAAAAAGGGAAAACACAAAATATTGAAAAAAACAAATAAAAATGTAGAAGATAAAATGAAAAAAAGAGAAAAAAATCCTTCCACATCCCCCACTTTCCTAGGTTGTCAAGGGTGGGTGGGGGAGAGGAGGGTATGGTAAGGGGGGTCAAGGGAGGGGAGGGGTTGGATATTCTCACAATCACCTTCCCTCCCCTCCATTAATCCCCGTCCCATTTCCCCACGCACCTAAGACATCAAGGGGGGGTGTCGACTCATCTCCGCATCCCTTGCTTTCCTAAGCCAATGCTCATTTGAGTGACAAAACTATGGTGGATGGAGCTCCCCCTGTGGCCCCCCATTAAAGGAGTGGATTTTCTGCTCATTTAATGAACGATATCGAGGGAGGCAGGGAGAGAGGGAGGGAGGGAGGGGGTGATTATGGGGATTAATTGCCATTCACATGAATATCCTCAAAATTCTATATGTATTCCTATCTATTAGATGTGGTCTATGCCTACAAAATATTTACATGATTAGGATGGTATTGGTCTCTAGAGCAACCCCTTGTTTTATTTCAAGGAATTTTAGAATAACATGTACACATATTAGTTTTCCATCATTTGTGATGGCTTCTTACCACTATTGTATGAAATTTTATTTTTCAAACCTTGACCAAATATATCCCTAGAGGCCATATGAGTATTGGAGAACATTTGTGATTGCTACCTAAATGACTAATCCACTTACATCAAAATATATGGCATTCCTTAGGCACCCCATACTCTTTTAGTATATGTGCCAATCAAGTTTTTCATTCAAGAAATTGGATATTATATCACATTTCATGGTTTAACTGCATGCCTAATCAAGCATCAAAATAAGTTATCCCCAACTTCTCCATTTTACACTAGTATGTAGAGACTAGCATATTCTATTTGGGTCAAGATGGAAAGGCTTCACAAGTGATGAATGTAACCCTAAAAATGGACAGCCTCCTCTAAATCATCTCTAATATGTCAAATGTGAAGCCAACGAGGTGTAATCACCCTCCTTAAATCATTCCAATGTCCTCTCCAATTCAATGGATGGTTGAACAAACCCACACATGCCAAATGAAACCTTCATGCAAACTCCAAGGTGGACATCTCATCAATTGATGTGACAAATGCCTCAAAATGAGTTAATAAGGTGAGCTTTCATAAATTTGGAATGTTCGAAGGCATGATAAGCTTTGGTTAACCAAGAATAGCCAAAAACAATTTTTATCAATGCTTTGGGAATCATGAATTACCTCGATAAATGTGAATTACATAGGGAAATGTGAAGATGCCCAAAAATATGAATGAAACTAATGCCATGCCCAAACTCAACAAGACACCATGCAACATCAAGTATTGCATCATCGATCAACAAATATGCCATGAAATCCTCTACTTCAACAAGATACGTGGAACCAAGTAGGTTTCTCAATTGTCTACAACTGATAAAAAATCCAAAGGGTAGTGAATAAATTCACTAGGGTTGTTACCCTATACCAAAATGAGGGGAAATAGACCATATAATTCTATATGTAGCAAAAAAAAAAACATATTTTTATGCTTCATAATTTTTTCAAAAGTGCACCATATTTTGGACTCATCATCACCCCACCCGCCCAACCAAAGGGATTTTTGGCCCTAACTTTTCACACAAATTCTCTGGGAGTATACAAGGTGTATTTTTTATAATATTTGGAGGATCCCAAAGATTATGTGGGGACATCATTGTTTAGGCATGGAATAGGTGACCAAATTATCCATCCTCTCTTGAGGCATGGTTTCGTAAATTGGCCCCTAAATCCAAATGTTGCATTGCTTTTTACTGAGCAAAGCACTAGTTATCAAAATCGATAAAAACACTACTTTCGAGGGGTTGGAACCAGGAGCGAGGGGTGCTCTAGATGAAATCCTATGCCAAGAATCCATTGGAGTTGACAATTCCTCAATCCAAGTCTCAGTTTTGTTTTTATGCCTAGTTGCAAGTCGCATACCAAACCATTTCAGGGACTCTTGGCCAATTCCTCCTCCGGGCATAAAATCCTAACGAAGCAACATTTTTGAGATCCCTGAGATTCTACATGCTTGTCTAGGCATGAACTAGGTGACCACATTGTCCATCCACTTTCGAGGCATGGTTTCGTAATTTGGACCCCTAAATCCAAATGTTGCATTTCTTCTTACTAAGCAAAGCACTAGTTATCGAAATCAATGAAAACAAAAAACTTCTGAGGGGTTGGAACCGAGAGTGAGGGGTGCTCTAGCTAAAATCCTATGCCAAGAATCCAACAGATATGACGGTTCCTCAATCTGAGTCTTGGTTTTCGTTTTATGCCCAGTTGCAAGTCACATCCCAAACCATTTCGAGGACTCTGCCAATTCTCGCTCAGGGCATAAAAGACTAACGGAGAAACATTTTTGAGTTCCATGAGATGTTGCAAGATTGTTTAGGAATGGACTAGGTGACTGTATTTTCCATCCGCTCCCAAGGCACGGTTTCATAAATTGGACCCCTTAATCCAAATGTTGGTTTGCTTAAAATTGAGCAAAACACTAGTTCTAGAAATCAATGAGTAAAGAAACTTCTGAGGCATGGTACTAAGGAGAGAGGGGTGCTCTAGCTTAAATCCTATCCCAGGAATCGATTAGAGTCGATGGTTCCTCAATCCGATTCTCGGTGTTCGTTTTATGCCCAGTTGCAAGTCGCATCCCAAACCATTTCAGGGACTCTTGTCAATTCCTCCTCTGGGCATAAAATCCTAACGGAGCAACATTTTTGAGCTCCATGAGATTCTGCATGCTTGTTTAGGCATGGAATAGGTGACCACATTTTCCATCCAATCTCGAGGCATGGTTTCGTAAATTGGACCCCTAAATCCAAATGTTGCATTGCTTCTTACTGAGCAAAGCACTAGTTATCGAAATCAATGAAAAAAACAACTTCCGAGGGGTTGGAACCGAGAGTGAGGGGTGATCTAGCTAAAATCCTATGCCAGGAATTCAACAGGGACAACGATTCTTCAATCCAACATAGGCCATATGAGTATTGGAGAACATTTGTGATTTCCACCTAAATGACTAATCCACTTACATCAAAATATATGGCATTCCTTAGGCACCCCATACTCTTTTAGTATATGTGCCAATCAAGTTTGTCATTCAAGAAATTGGATATTATATCACATTTCATGGTTTCAATGCATGCCTGATCAAGCATCAAAATAAGTTATTCCCAACTTCTACATTTTACACTGATATGTAGGGACTAGCATATTCTAGTTGGGTCAGGATGGAAAGGGAAAAGATTGAAAAATACTATTTTAAGATAGAAAGGATTCAAATGCATCATCCCATAAATATTATTGAAAACCACAGAGGTGAAATGAAAATTTCTTTCTCTTTCCAGCATGAAGAAATGAAGCTGAAAAACTTCATAGAAATGCATTAACATATGAATAATTTATCAATAATTTATAGACTATTTTTGAAGAAAAAGAAAATAAAAAGAAAGAGGAACTTGAGAAAGTGGTTGTTGAAAGACGATCTCTTCAAGAGAATAGGAAAGAGAAAGAAAAAAGAAGAACATCAGCACTAAAACAAATCCAAAGTAGAGGTTGAGGCCAAAAGGAAAGTAGAGGCATAGACAAAAGTTTTTAAGAATGAAGCATGGATGATTTTAAGGATGGAAATTTATTTTAAAATGTAGAAACCTTGGCGAATCTTAGTAATCCTTCATATGCCAACTATAATTGTTTGGTGATTTTTTTTGTAAAAATATTCAAATTTATAAGGATTTTATATAGTTTGTATAAATTTTTGGCGATTTTTAAGGTAAAATAATTTTATCGTATAGAATTTGGGCAAATCATTTCTAGAATAACAAATCTTTTTTGGGGAAAAACCATGGAAAATTAGCCCATGAGCGAAATTTAGCCCCTAAAATCATCCCTAGAAAGAAGAGATAACAAAGAAAAACGAATTTGATGCTAGGGATAAGGCAAAGATTGTAGAAAATGAGAAAGTTGTTGAGAATAAAGCCAAGGTAGATATTGTTGGTCCTAAAGTCTGCACCTGACTACTAAAGGGAAGAGCTAGGCCACCTCACGTTATGAATGGTTGGTTTTTTGATTTATGGGTCAGTTAGAGGGTTGGTTTACCAAGACGTGAACATAGTTTGGTTGGAAAAATTGCATGGATGAGGGGCCTCCTTGGATGGTGACACAATAAGGACAGGAAAGTGAGACAGTAAAGGTAAAAACAAATAAAAACAACAAACCATTCAATGAACAATTTGCTGCCAAAAGTTTAAATCTTAAAATATCATTTCAAGAATTAAACATGTACTAGAAACACAGTCATTCCCACAGGTTGCAACAAAAATAAATCTTCATCAAAGCATAGTTGTTGTCATAGGTTTCATATTATTAAAGACAAGATATACAGTAGCTGAAGGAAAAGAAATGTACTTCGCACAAATCAAAACTATATTCAAGATAAGAAACACATATGAATTTGGACACAAACACACTGTCATCAATAGTATCTTCACCAGGTAGAGAGCTTTAATCCATGCGCAGAGTGGGTCCAACTAGTTATTGTATTGATATTTTCTCCCCCCAAAAATGAACCCTTCTAACATACAAAGAATTCCTATTTATCATAGATGTGGAGGCCCTTGACCAGTGTGGAGCTGAGGTTTCTCTCTACACATTAGCTGTAAAACAAATTATTAACATAACTAAAACACACTGCTGGAGTATGTTAATGAATACTCCGATCTTGACTTAATAAAAAAGGAGTGGTTCTTATCACACAAAAAATAACACTTATTATGCCTGAAACTAAAAGATTTTTGAACTTGAACAATTAAAAACTGTTACTAGCACTAAAGTTAGATTGATGCACATGTTGGAGTGAACCGAGATGAGATAGTAGATGGCCAGGAGTGACAGAACTAGGTTCTGTATTGAGAAATGACATGCATGTGTGCTGTTTGAGGCCATTGGAGATAACTTTATATGTTGGTAGTGTTTTTTCCCCTACTTATCCCTTGGAGGAAGGAAGCAAGTCATCTGGCATTTTCTGGAGTCTCTGATATTCTTTCTACAGTTTGGACATGTAGTTTCCCCAATTTTGGTTTGGCACCCCTTTTTAAACATTTCAAAATGTGAAATAAATATGGGCGAGCCACTTCGAAACTCCGAAGTTCAAGGGCTTCCAAGTATAGAGTGTACATATCCTCTGGAGGACAGAGCTCCTAGAGTCATTATCCAACACTAATTACTTATTAACCATAGATTAAGACTTTAACATTTATCATTTAAGGACTTCGGGACTCCGACTCTTCGGGGTTTGAGAGTTTTTCTTTTTGAATGTTTTTCTTGGAAATATCCCGGAGGACAATTCCCCGAATCTAACGTGGTGACCTAATGTCACATCACTGGCGTGTCACTTAAAGGAGGGTGACACATGTCACTTGAAATAATGTAGATGACAACCCCAAATGTGCTTAAAATATGTGCCACGTGTCTCAACTGATGGATGCCATGTGTCATGATAGAAGATTGCCACATGTCTCCGGCTCTTTGGTGCTTCCACTACTACATATTGAAAAAATTGCAATGACTACTTGTGATGAAAGTACTCTTTCGTCGCAAAATTCAAGAGAAAAAGTTCAATTTTTCAATTTTGATCTAAATCCACCCCATATTCGTCGCTCTATCGATGGAACCAAACTTTCATCTATTTTGTGACGATCATCAATATGGTGGACTATTGTCTCTATTTTGACAAACTTGTGTTTTCTTCACAAGAGCAACGCTCACTATTGACCATTACACTTTTTGATACTATCCATATTGACCGTTATACATTTTGACAAATTCTAAATTGATATAGTCAACGTTCATCGCAAGAGCGACGAATTGACCATTCCCATATTTGACAAAGTGACCTAAATATAAAAAATAAATAGGTAAAAAAAAAGAAAGAAATATTTAGGTCACGGTCGTCGCAATTGCGATGACCGTGACCTAAATTGAACTATAAATATTTGACGATTTAAATATGTTGCGACAATCTTTCTATAACAAAGATGGTTACGAAAGGGTATTTTTGTGCGGAAGTTGTGCGAAAGAATGTCACATAATATAGTTAGAGGTGGGGAAAAAGTAAAGCGGGTGAAAAGGGTGATGGTAGATGTTATTTCCCTTGTAAAAAATGTTGCCTCATACGTCTCGTAAGAATTTTAATAGCAACAACTACAAAACATTGTAGGAAATATGGGCACATTGATGGCGGATTGAATGAATATCATCCCATGGTAATTAGCTATATATTTATTATTTGTTTTTATTTTGTCAATTTTATATAAAATTATATATATGTATATATACTGTTTGAATGTTTGTTATAGTATACACTAATTTTGCATGATTGTTTGTAATTATAAAGTTAGAGTTTCCCTCTAACTTTCCGCAGAATATTGCACCAAGTATTAGTAGAAATGATGTTGTACAAGATGAGGAACATCATGACCAAGAAAATGAGGATCTCATGGAAGAAGATGATGGGACAAATCAAGTTAATGATCCCATGGAAGAAGACAATGGGACAAATCAAATGATCCAAGATTTTTTTTTGCAGCCGGATAAGGATGGTGACAATGCTGGTATTTATGATGAACCTCTATTAGAAAAGGCAAATAAATGATTTTATGAAGGATCAAGAGAAAATATTCTCTCCACTACATTGCTGCTAGTGAACTTAAAGGTTATGAATAATTTGTCAAACACTTGTATGACACAGATCCTAAGGTATGTAATATGTTTCATCTCATATTAT
>JASDQU010106850.1:132221-147297 GCA_032191745.1 Picea mariana | reverse complement strand
AAGGAGGGCACAACTGTGATTCAAATCCATCCAGTTTGAGAGGGTTATACTTCAGATCTGACCATGAGACTTCTTCCAGTAGTTTGTGGTGGCCCGGTCTATATTTCTAGATATTTTCATGGGGTTTGGAGGCTTCCTCCATTAGGGTTGAAATATTGAGCTTGGCAGTATTCAGAAGGGCGCATCTTGGATTAGGGTTTTAGCAGTTTGGAGGGGTAAAAATTGGCATCTGGACTTCAGACTTCAAAGAGGGTTTCTACTTGTCCTGATCTATCTTTCTATGGAGTTTGGCATCATTTGGAGATCTCCTTCAGCTGGGCCGAAATCTTGGTCTTGTCATCTATTTGGCAGGATGCACCAGCAGCTAGGGTGGTTGGACATGACAATGATTCTTCTTGCATCGACCCTCATTGCATATCCAGCCTTTGGAGTCTTATTTTGTATTACCAGGAGCATTTTGTAGTTGCTCATATATTATCTCTTGCAGCCATCTGATGTTATTCCATATATTCTTCCACTTTGTATCAGGTTCTTTCTTTTCATAATAATAAAATTCAGATATATGCTTTTGGGTTCCATATCTTGTGTATTGGTTAGATCTTGTATTTGCATTGAGTTTGTCTTCAGATCTGTGCTTAATAACTGAATATAACCCTAAGGTTGAAACCTGAGAGGCCAACCTACAAACACACAACAAACAAGTAAATCAATGGTCAATTAATGTTCCAAGAGAAAAAATTTGGCTTGGAAACATTACAGTGGTATCATAGCTCTGATCCTCCCATCCTGTGAGGATTAGTGCATGCAGAAATTCAGTGGAATTTATATGGTCAAAGGAAGAAATAGACAAGTGAGACAGAACTCGATATGGAGGGTTCAAGTGATGACAGTGAGCCACATGTCTTGGCAATCTTAGCACGAGAGTTCCATAAATCCATAAACCAAATAGAGAGTACATTGGTCACCCACTTATAGGAAAACCATGAGGAAAAATGTAGGGGGCAGGATGAAATATCAGAGACCTTGAGGAAGGTAGATGCAAACTAATCAAGGATAGTCGAACTGATGATGGCAATGAATCAAAGGGGTAAAGGTCCAGAAGCTTCTGCCAATAAGGAAACTAGTGGATCGCTTGGAGGGAACAAGTATCATCAGGAACACATTCCTTATCATCATTATGAGGGAAGGCATAGAGGGGGAGCACCATAGGGACAAACATGTAGCAGGACTACTCCTAGGTCATACTTACCCTCATTCATAGATGAACCCACACAGGCCAACCAAATAGATGAGTTTGATGATATGTTTGATCAATACTCCAAGGAGTACAACTCATTGAGCATACCAGTGAAGAGGTAGATCACCCTAGATCAGTTCTGTGGACTAAAATTTAGAAACAAGACCAGGTCATACCACAAGAGAAACTACGAGTTTGAGCACAGGGCTAGGAAGATGGAGATTCCCTACTTTGATGGTTCGGCCAAGATGACTTCACAGGCATGGGTATAGAAACTAGACACATACCTGCAACTTAACTTTATGAGAAAGATGGAGGCCATCAAGTTTGTCACCATGTACTTGGATGGAAAAGCTCATGATTGGTGGTATCATGGACTGACCACACTTGGCCACAATCAGATAGTGGCATACATAGAGTTTACTCAGAAACACATTGACAGGTTTGACCAGGGGGATCCAGAGCTACATTTCAGAGAGATCACACATCTCAAATAGATAGGGGCACAAGAGGTGTATATTGAGGAGGTCTAGAGGCTAGCAGTCATGGTGTAGGATGTGTCATAGTCCAGACTCATGATTCTCTTCACTGAGGGATTGATGGAACCCTTGAAGGGTTGGGTTAAGGATTTTAATCCTACCAACTTGCAGGATGCTATCTGGAGGACGAGAGACCTAGGGCTAATAGAAAAACCTAAATTTGTTCCTAGACCACCTCTAAACACTGGAGGCAGAGACCAAATACCTCCAATGAACTCAAGAGTAAGAGACCGAAGGGGGTTAGACAAAGGAAGAGGTAGGTTGGATGAGAATACTAGGAGGGAACCAATAAGGAAACAACTATGCTATACATGGAAAGAGACATGGAATCCATCCCACAAGTGTATGGGTCGTGGCCAAGTTCATTACATTTAGGTGACATTAGATAATGAAGAGGATGAGGATTTAGGCCACATCCAGAACATGGAGGTAGACACCATAGAAACTATAGAGGAGGAGGCTATAGGTCACGACAGTGCAACAAAGAAGAGAGTTGCATTAGCATCCATCAGTGGGGTACCCAAGTACAACACCTTCAAGATGAGAAGAGTATTGTAGGGGAAAAATGCTCATTGATGGGGGTGCTTCTCACAACTTCACTGACTCAGAATTGCTACATAGGAGGCATATACCCACAGTTGAGTTTGAAGGAGTCAAGGTAGAGGTAGCAGGAGGAAGCACCATGCCTTGTAACAGGTACATCCCAGGGATGAAGCTTACATTGTGTAGGCATGATCTAGTACATAATGTTTATGTGATGGAACTCCCTAACACAAATATAATCCTTGGAGTACATTGGCTCAGTACGTTGGGGCCTATCACCACCAACTACAAGACCATGGAGATGTATTTCACAAAGGAGAGTGGAAGAAAGGTAGTTCTCATAGGTATGACAGGTAATATAGCCAGGGTAATCACAACAAAGTGTATGGAGGCCATTTTTAGGAGTGAGGAGACTGTATATGCTGCTGAGTGAAGGATTTCGGCACGTGTGGAAAAAAGGGGAAGTTTCACTACGCACCAAAGATCCACAGTATCATTGAAAAACAAAGTAAGGTGTTTGGGCCCATCCCACCAGGTGTGCCACCAGATAGAGGGTTTGAGCATATCATTGAGTTGGAATAGGGGGAAAAACAAGTCATCACCACACCTTACAGACACCCAAATAATTACAAGGATGAGATAGAGAAGGCCATTAGAGAGCTCTTAGACATGGGTCGCATTAGACCAAGTTATAGTCCTTTCGCCTCTTCAGTGGTACTGGTCAAGAAGAAGGATGGAACCATGTGCATTTGCATTGATTTCAGGGAATTAATCAAGAAAACTATTAAAAATAGGTATCCCATCCCGAGGATTGATGAGATATTGGATGATCTCCATGGGGTTGTTTACTTCACAAAGATTGAGTTGCGTTCTCAATACCATCAAATCAAACTGAGGGAGGAGGACATCCCCAAGACTGCCTTCAGGTGCCACTATGGCCACTATGAATTCTTGGTGATGCCATTTGGACTGACCAATGCACCTGCCACATTTCAGTCATGTATGGACCATGTATTCAACAAGAAGTTGAGGAAGCATCTTCTTGTGTTTTTTGATGACTTTTTAATCTATAGCAAGACTTGGGAGGAACATTTGTAACATGTGGAACATATCTTAACTATCATGGAGGGACAATCCTTGTATGACAAGGAGTCAAAGTGTGAATTTGGGATGACAGAGGTCCTCTACTTGGGACACATCATTGGAGTTAAAGGGGTATAGGTGTATCAGGAGAATATCCAAGTGATACTTGACTAGCCCACACCCAAGACTCTTACATAATTGAGGGGATTTCTTGGCATTTTCACTTATTACAGGAAGTTTGTCAAAGGGTTCTCACAAATTTGTGCACCTTTGATCGATTTGACCAAAAAAGGGGCTTCCAGATGGAGTGAATAAGCACAATTTACATTTGACAAGCTAAAGAAGGTAATGAGCACATGCCCATTTTTAGCCTTACCAGACTTCGACCAACCCTTCATATTGGAGTGTGATGTGTCCAGAGAGGGAATTGGGGCCATACTGATACAAAATAGGCACCCCCTTGCCTATGAGAGCCGAACGTTGAGAGGCCCTGAGCTTCTTTACACTATCTACGATAAAGAAATGTTGGCCATCATGCATGCCTTGGCCAAATTCAGATGGTACTTGGTGGGAGCGAGATTTGTGGTGAGGTTAGATCAAAACAACCTTAAGTACTTCTTGGAACAAAAGGATTTGAATGAGAGACAACATAAGTGGGTCAGCAGGATACAGGCCTATGATTTTGACATTGAATTTGTCAAGGGGAAAAACAACGTAGTGGTAGATGCATTATCCAAGAGGCCATCCGTTTATGCCATGACAGATGTATCAGTTGACTGGAAGGACCACCTCTTGGTGAAATATTCCAAAAATTAGTTCCCTTGTCAGTTGATGGATGGGAAAATACAAGATGACAACTTCAAAGTCATTGATGACATCATCTACTACAAGGGTTGAATCTTCTTGGTCCTTGAGTCAACCTTCAAGGCCAAGATACTACACACATGTCATGGATCATGATTCACTAGTGGCAAGGAACCAAGGGATTGGAAAAACATACAGGCAAATAAGGGAAAGGTTCTCATGAAAGGGCCTCAAACAAGATGTGATGAGTCACATCTAGGAGTGTACTACTTTCTAGGAGAATAAGGATGAGCACACACATCTAGCAAGGTTGCTACAACCTCTACCCATCCCAGAGCACAAATGAGAGAGCATATCCATGGAATTTTTTAGTGTCAGAAGTCACTCCTGGATTGCTTGCAGGAGTAGAGCCCAACACCCATCAGTTTTATGTCATGATAGTTTTTAATGGGTGATCAAATGGGTAGAGACTCGGGGAGATATCACTCTAGCTCAGGAACTGGGTCTGGTATGCAAGGAACAAAGGAGGTCTTGATCTAACTTCAGTCAGGAGTTGCTTAAATATGAGCAGGTGGAAGACTTGGTAAGAAGAGTGAGCAAACTACCTCAGGCAACTGGCCTTTTAGCAGTTTGTGGAAGAAAAAATCTGAATGCAAGATCCTCTTGGTTAAGGGATTCGGGAAACTGATAGGGGGACTTGACTGGATCCTCCAATTCCAAGTCGTTCAGTGCTAAGAAAATCACAGAGACCGATTAAAAACAATGAAACTGTTACAGTGATCCAACCTACATCATCCTATAACAGTCGCAACTCGACTAGATCCTCCAATTCCGAGCTGCTCTAATACAGTATAAACAAAGACATGGAAATAAGCTAACATTCATAAGGAAAGAAGTCTCAGATGTGAATACATAACTAGAATATCAGTGCTTCGTTAAAGATTTTACAATCGGGAGCCTTGCTCAACCATCGATCATTACAAAATACAAAAACTGAGTCTATATACTTAGAAAAATTTGCCTAACAGAGGCGTGCTAAGTCATCCAAGGCTTGGTGTCCCTTCAGCCGAATTCGGACGGATATTCTTCGTCAGATGCCACCTTAACTGTGCATGGCTCCTGTAAGGGGAGTAGCTGAGCCATTAAGTGTCAAGTTTGCGTGTGTAGACCTCTCTGGCTAGTCGAGGACTCGACATGGCTTCTTTGGAAAAAATCGATACGCAGGACCTTCTCAGGCAGACAGCTTTCCAGACCCTCCATACCTTACACTTAATTAATGAGGAGAGGTTTCAACCACCCCTTCTCACCTTCATTTACTCCAAGCAGAAACCAAGATTGAGGTCGAATCAGATGACACTTGGAGATTGCAATGATCCCCTCTGAGAACAAACTCGACGCCTTTGGCCCTTTTTGCACATCTCTTTTTATTTCCCAAGTGACCACGGGCTGTGACCCTGCGTTTACTCTTAAAGGCGCTTTCGATGTTCATGAATAGGAAGGAGTTAATCCTTTCTTATCACAATCACGATGAGAGAAACGCTGAGATGGCTTAATTGGGTGCCACATGTCCTCTTAGATATGACGGTCCTGAACTCACCCGGTGATGCTATGGGCCTGGTTCCCAGACACTCTCGTCACTTCACGCCTCGGGGATATGAAGAAGCTGCTCCTTGCGCTTCAAAGTCATGATGGGCGAAAAGGCGAGGAGCTTAATCGTGCACCAGGTGTGCCCTTTGGATGGATGACTGAGGCTGCTTCATGATACTGCGGGCCCGACTCTGGGGGCTTTCGGCGCTTCGGGGTTCGGGGTTTCAAGATGTAGAATGACATAGAACCCTCACCCTCCGAACTCCCGACTGTCGAAATGTCGTCGTGACTAGATCTCGCACCATGCATCCTTTGGATGGATGACTGCTATCCTTTCCTGCACGCAATATGGGCGCTATCCATTGTGCTAATCTTGGCGCAACTCCGCTAACCGCGATTTCCTGCCAACCATCGATCTTCTCTTAAGGATGAATCTGGACCGTCGACAATATAATCTCACTGGCTTACTTGCTTGGAAGCCTAAAATGAGATTTTTCCATGCTGCGCTCGGGCACTTCTCATGCAACTTGCAGACCTGAATACTCTTGTACCCAAGACAAGAAATGTTACTAACATTAGGCTCCATGGGGGATAGAGTCGTCCCTGTGATTCTCTAAGGACTCATTTTGCAGTTCCAGTGCCTTAATATTGGGCTATGAGTCATTTATTTAAAACTTAAAGATGGAAAGAAAAACAATATTTACAACCGCGAAAGAGCCATGTGTGGCTCAATAGAAAAATCTTTTTAGGAAATGCCCATTCACAGGGCCATTGAAAACTTCTTGATCCTTCAAATCCCGTACCCTGTAGGTGTTATTCGAGAATACTTCGGATACTTTGAAAGGCCCGATCCACAGGGCTTCGAATTTTCTGTGCTTGGCTTTATCTTGTTTAGGAGCATCCCATTTCAGTACCAAGTCTTCTATCAAAAACTCTTCCTTCTTGGCCTTCTTATCAAAAACCTGCTTGATCCTTTGTTGATGGTCCTGAATTTTACCCATTACTTGCTCCCTGACCTGGTGGACTTCCACTAGCTGATGAATTCTTCTGATCATTTTATCAGGCTCCTCTTGACGATCCTGGGGGAATTTTTCTACATGAATGGCTAAATGAGAAGGAAAAACAACCTCTGTTCCATAGACTAATTGGAAAGGAGAGATGTCTATAGATCTCTTCGTGGTCACTCAATCGACCCATAGAGAAAATTTCAATCTTGAATGCCAGGCCCTCTTGTTGTCTTCCAATAGTATTTTGATGATCCTTATTAGGATTTTGTTGGAGGACTCTGCTAAACCATTCCCCTGGGGATAGTATGGGGTGGAGTGAATCAGTTTGATCCCAAATTTCCCATAGAACTTGGCTAACGGCTCAGCCCTGAAAGAGGCTACGTTATCAGTGACAATCTTACTTGGGCAATCGAATCTTGTGATGAGGTCTTCTAGGAATCCAATGATTACCTTGTGGGAAGCACTCCTGGTGTGGATAGCTTCAATCCACTTGGTGAAGAAATCGGTAGCAGTCAGTATCCATTTGTGCTCTCCACTGGAAGCGGGGTGAATTTCTCCAATGAAATCTAGGCTCCATTGCTGGAAAGGTCCTAAAACAACCACAGGATTTAATAGCAGAGACTTGAGTTGTTGTTTTCCTACAAATATTTGACATTTGGTGCACGGACCCTTCTCCAGACGTCAGTGAATACGCTGGGTCAGTAGTATCCAACCCTGAGGATTTTGTAGGCTATGGTTTTCCAGAAATGATGCCCTCCACATAGGCTGTCGTGAAATTCAACCATGATCCTGTTAGCCTCTTGCGGATCTACACATTTCAAAAGCAACCCTAGGGGGTCTTTCCAATATAGAACTTGATCAATACGGCAGTATCTGACTGCTTTGAGTTTCAAATCTTTTTCCTTGTTTCTTTGCAGGTCGTCTGGAGGCCACAACTCTTGCAGGAAATATATGACATCCCTATACTAGGGACATCGAGCCAATGGGGGCCCCCTTTTAGGGTCTATTTTAGACAGCTGACCCTGCTGAATTCCTGAGCATTCGTTGAAGAAACTTACCCCCAAGGCTTAGAAATTGGCTTCAGCCAATAGCTTGGCTAAACCTTGTCCTTTGATCAATTTGGTAGGCTTTATTTCCAGGTCAAATTCCAAAATCTTGGCTATCCATTTACTTCTCCTCCCCTCTATGTTAGGCTGAATAAGAATGTCTTTAACAGTGGTTGAGGGGACATAGGCAATGATTTTTTACTGTAGGACATAGATTCTAAATTCCTTGAGAGCCTTTACCAGGGCATAGTCCTGCTTCTCCATAGTGTCATACCTGACTTTGGCATCCCTGAATGCTCGGCTGAAATAGGCAATAGGTTGCTCTATCCCAACCTCATTTGTTTGTAGTAAAACAACAGCCACTGTGTCAGGTGAGGAAAAGGAGAAAATATGGAAATACTTTGAGTAATCGGGACTGATAAACACAGGGGCTTCAGTTAGGGCCTTCTTTATTTTCTCAAAGGAATTTTGCGATTCAAAAGTCCACCTCACTTCATTTCCTTTCCTTAACATGGCTGTTATAAGTTTTAGCTCCTTAGCAAAGTTAGGAACATACCTCCTCAGAAAATTAATCTTACCAAGGAAATATTGGACCTCTTTCCTGGACCTCTGGATTGATAAGGCTTGTATTGCATCAACTCTGCTAGGATTGATTCTGAGTCCTTCCTCTGATACTATGTGACCTAGTAGCTTTCCCTCCTGCATGGCGAACAGAGATTTCTCGGGGTTTAATGAAATGCCAAAACTCCTGCATTTCAGGAAAACCTTCCTGAGATGACAACAGTGTTCTTTATCATATTTTTAAAATACTGTGATGTCATCCAGATAGACTACCACAAATTTATCCTTTTCCCTAATAAACGATATGTCCATGTCACGTTGAAACGTTTCCCCTGCATTCATTAATCCAAACGACATCTTGGCATACATGAATGTGCCCCATGGAGTGGTAAATGTCATCTTTTCCCTGTCCTTAGGCAGAACAGAGAACTGGTTGTAGCCAAGGAATCCATCGATCATGGACATTCTAGATGCTCTTGTCACCCTTTGCAATATGTTCCATCTTTGGTAAGGGGTAGTTATCCTTCCGTGAGCTCCTGTTCAGGTTTCTGAAGTCTACACAGAGTCTGATTTCTCCATTCTTTTTCCTTACTGGTACCAAGTTGGCCACCCACTCTGAATATCTCAGTGGTACGATGATCTGGGCTTGTAGCAGCTTCTTCACTTCCCTCTCCATAATAGGAAGCAACATAGGATTGATCTGTCTTAGCTTCTGCCTAAATGGCTTTGCCTCCCTTTTCAGTGGGATTTTATGCTCAATGACAGAAGTGTTATATGTTTTGAGATCTTCATAGGTCCAGGCAAACACATCAACAAATTCTCTCAAAAGTCCAGCGTATTCAGACCTCTGCTCCTTTGTCAGAATTTTTGATAATTTGACAAACCTGTGCTCACTCTCAGTGTCGATGTTGCACTGAATAGTACCAGTGTCATCCTTCGAGATCTCCCCTTTTAATGCCACATCATTTCTATCAAAAAGCCTTTCCAAAGGAACCATTCCCCTTGGAATATGATTGCTGGGCAGCTGCACAATGTTACACTCTGCAATCTTATTCAGAAAATTACCCCCATCAATCTCTTCTTCATAGACAGAGTCCTGGGTGATATGCATCTCTGAAAATTCTTCGACAGTCTCCAAGAATTTCTTGATCTCTAGATTATCCTCGAATACCTTCCAATGTTTGACGTTGTCAGGTATGGAGGGCCTGTATTTTACTTCCACCTCATATCTGAATTTGGGCGGCAAGGGTACCTTGAAATTGCTTGCTGATGTGGCCAAGGAATCTGCCACTGTGTTCTTCTCTCTTGGGACAAAAAAATGTTAAATGCTGAGAAGAAACTGTCAATTAGGTCCCATACCTCATTTTTGTAACTACTGAATCGAGGATTCTTAGCTTGATAAGCATTTATGATCCGTTGGACCACCAACTCTACATCTTCGAACATTGTTACCTCCTGAATTCCCATTTCCCTTGCGGCTCTTAATCCCAGGACAAGAGCTTCATACTCTGCCACATTGTTGGTAGCTTCAAATTCTAGCTTGTATGACAGAGACATGGTTTCCTGATCAGGTGACACAAAAAACACCCCAGCACCAGCGCCTTCCCTGTAAAAGGCTCCATGAAAGAACATTTTCTAGACGGGGATGATGGAGGTAGGAATTTTATGGGAAGTGGTGGGAGATTTTATGAGTTTTAGAGGAGGCTCGGGAGCATGAGTGATTTGTAGTAAACTGGAATCTAAATCAGTGTCCAAGGCAAAAATAGGATGGTTGGTAGGATTGGCTTCATCACTAATTATATAGGCCAATTGGGCTTCCCTGTATAGCCTTCTATGTTCTCCCCCAAACACTGGGATGGTAGCATATGTGAGGTCCATCTGCAAAGTTCCTCCTAGTATTTTATCCAGGATCTTGATAATAACATACTGAACTTGGGGGGGACATCAGCCACTACAATATCCATGACCACACTTTCCATGGGCAACTGAAGTAGGGTCACGACCAGGTCTTTGATAACTCCTAGACATTGAACTTTTCTGGAGTCAAAGGAATAGAGGTCATGATAGGCTCAGGTGACTTCTAGCCCTAACTCTTCCATGACAATTTTGGGCATGAGGTTGTGAGAAGCCCCCGAATCCATCAAGAAGTTGTGCAGTACCTTGTCATATATGTTCAAGGAAGTGTAGAAGGGAGGGGATGAGTCATTCATGTATTCTACCATAGGACCTAGAATAATTGCAATCTTTTCATCTTGCAAATTGATGGAGTCTGTGGGAAGGTATGAGACCTCAGACTGTAAAATCTCAGAGAAGAGTTTCTTGAACCCTTCATGTTTAATCAATTCGGTCAGGGGCACAGGGATTCTGATCTTTTGAATTTCATGCTCGAAATTAAAAGAAGATGTAAGCTTCAGGATTTCTCTTATTTTGGGAACATGACTCTGGACTATGGGAGAGAGGGGTTGGGGCTTATTACCTCTGTGACTATCCGCTACTTCATTAGCAGGATTCTCTGTTCTAGTGAACTGGTCAGGAACATCAGGTGCTACTGTCTTTTTCTTAGACCTCAGATCATACCTGCCTTGGCTGCCACTAGCCTTGTCTCCCTTGCTCAGTTCGTTTAGATGACTATCCATGAGAGACTCCTCGTATGTTGATTGAGTGAGATGAGGAAAAGGAGGAGCTTCTCTGAAGCAATGGATTTCAGGATCAATCTCATCTGTTTCCCCCTCTTCTTCCTCGACCATAAAATTGTTTTGAAAAGGGGCATGAATCTTCTGGTCTTCTCTGTCTCTTCCCCTCTCTCTTTGCATAGTCGAGGAAGTAATATTGTTTGGCCTCCTGAAACCTCCTTTGTTTTCGGTGTTTTGAGGGCCCTTGTATGCTTGCCTCCTCTCCACCTTCATTCTCTCCATCTCTGCAGACAAAGACTTCACCATCTTGGTCAGTTCATCCACTTGAGGGTGGGGCACCGATGGGCCAGAAGTTGAGGTTTCCGATCCTCCCTTTATTATGTCTGCAACGGCCTTGTTCCTTAGTCTATCAATTGCTAATACATTGGATTCCACTTCTATGGCCGCATCTTGCATTTGAGCTAAGGAGGTGGCTCTTCTTTCTCTCAATAAAAGACATAAATCAGGACTGAACACACTAGCATAAGAAATCTTCGTCGAGGCTTCTTAGGGCTTTATTTCGGCAGGAATTTTACTATACATCTTATTGAATATTTTGGAGAAGTAAGAGACAGACTCTCCTTCCATCTTCTTCAAAGACCCGAACTCTGTCATGTAATACATGAAATCCTTCCTATCTCCCCACTGCCTCAGGAAAGCACCATCCAGGCTCTGGACGAAGACTCTCATCTAGACATCTTCATTCTCAACGTTCAGGTTGTCTGCATAACTGTAGAAAGCATCAAGGTGCTCTTTCGTAGTTATGTCCCCTTTCCCAGTGAACTTGGGCATATACTTCAAGTAATCTCCAGTAGGGAGAGGATTCATAGGATGGGGTAGGATTAAGGGAGAATATCTGGAAGCGACTATGGCGTCCATTATATTTAGAGGGGGATTAGTGCCAGCCATAGGAATATTAGGTGGAGAAGAATTTGGAGGAGGAGGAGTTCGCAAAGGGGCTACTGGGAATGAGTCTCGAAGTGGAATGGGAAACAAAAGGGGATTTAAGGAGAAGGCTAACAGGCTCAAGTTATCAGATGCTCCTCTTTGTGCAGGTGTGGTAACAGTAACAAGAGGAGGAGTGGTAAAGATAATATTGGCGAAATATGCTGCGGTCCTGGGTCTGTGCCAAGGTACAGCTTCAGAGGAGAGGGGAGTGACAAGGATTTCTCCCTCTGATCTTAGACCAGTAGGGGAAAACTCAGGAGGAACACTCCCGAAATTCAGGAAATGGGAAACCTCTGAAAGAGGTCTGTTAATAAACTGAGGAGGAGAAAATGGATTTCCTACAGAAGGAGATGCCAAATTACCTAGTTCGGCGGTGGAAGCTTCTTCTTCAGAGGCCTTTCCTTTTCTGAGAACCACCTCTGGATTAGTTTCAGGTGTAGCTAGAGGCAGTTGTGGATGAGACTGCGTGTGTCTGCCTCTAAAAGCCACAATTAACACAGCAGGTTCGCCACAGTAGAGTTGTCACAATGGAGTTGCCAGGTGCACAGTAGCAATCTTCAAAGGCTCCGATACCCGATGCACCTTCAGAATCAGAGGCTCAATGTTGTTCAATCCCGGGGAAAATTTTCAACTTCATCCCCAGCAACGGCAATAGAAATGTTAGCATCAGAAGTCACTCCTGGATTGCTTGCAACAATAGAGCCCAATGCCCATCAGTTTTATGTCACTATAGTTTTTAATGGGTGATCAAATGGGTAGAGACTCGGGGAGATATCACTCTAGCTCAGGGACTGGGTCTGGTATGCAAGGAACAAAGGAGGTCTTGATCTAACATCAGTCAGTGAGTTTCTTAAAGATGAGAAGGTGGAAGACTTGGTAAGCAGAGTGAGAAAACTACCTCAGGCAACAGGCCTTTCAGTAGTTTGTGGAAGAAAAACTCTGAATGCAAGATCCTCTTGGTTCAGGGGTTCGGGAAACTGATATGGGGACTTGACTGGATCCTCCAATTCCAAGTCATTCAGCGCTAAGAAAATCACAGAGACCGATTAGAAACAACGCAATTGTTACAGTGATCTAACCTACATCATCTTATAATAGTCGCAAATCGACTGGATCCTCCAATTCCGAGCTGCTCTAATACAGTATAAACAAAGACATGGAAAGAAGTTGGCATTCATAAGGCAAGAAGTCTCATATGTGAATACGTAACTAGAATACTAGTGCTTCATTAAAGCTTTTACAATCGGGAGCCTTGATCAACCATCGATCATTACAAAATACAAAAACTAAGTATATATACTCAGAAAAAATCGCCTAACAGAGGTGATCCGGCAGGATCTTTTAAATGATTATGGTTGAGTTTTAAACTTGCATGAATAATTTAACCATTTGAGAATTTAATGAAATAATTAGGAAAGAAGAGGATTATATCAGTCAAATACACATATGCAGATCTGAAAAGAATAATAAACAGCAAACCATAAGAACGCAGGTTGATAACGGAGTTCGGCACAATGTTTGCCTACGTCTTTGGGCCTTTTTCCTGTGGGGGAGGCTTCTTTATTTCTGCTCAAGTGCTCAAAATTACATCTCAGCCATGCCAAAAGGCTATAAGACTGATCTGGTCTTGTTCTCCCAGATCTCTAGAACCCAATGAAAGAAACGGCATGCAAAACTGATGCTCCAAGCTCCCAGAAACGATTCGACAGCGTTTCCACCTCAAAGGCTTCATTGCATCAAACTGACTTTGGCTTGGCTTTCCAACAGCATAACTCTGCTCTGAATCACTGTCCCTTGGCCTCAAACAGGCCTGGTTTATATAGCAAAGGAGTTGGTTTCACATCCCCAACTTCCTCCAAGAATCTGGCCTCCAAAAATGCCCAATATCCCCCCAAAATGGAGAAAATCCATTAAAAATAGGCATATTTAGTTATAAATAAGCAAATTCTATTAATAAAAACCCACTTGGCAAATGTTTTGGGCGCTAGCCCCCAAATATCGGGCGCGGCCCCTTTTTGTGGTCATATGCTTCTATAATAGGGCCACGCGCCACAGCGCGGGCCCTTATTCCCCGCACCTGCCCCCGGTCATGTGGCATGTTAATAGGGTCGTGGCTAACTGTCTAACCGTGCCCGTGGGGTGTTTAATGGTCCCGGTCTCGTGGCATGTCCATCGAACCACGGCCAAACTGTACAATAAAACCCCGCGCGTTTTTTGGTGGTAGAGCCCCGGCGCATATGGTGGTAACACATATAACCACGAGCCAATGTTTAACAACTCGCCGTTTGTTTTAACCGCCCGCCAATACATATATGTTGAACGGTCATGTGTGGTTCAACGCTGAGGGCTGGGGCTAAGCCCCGGCCCTTTTTACCGCCGTGTTGAACTTTGTTTCAATTCAAATCAAATTTTCGCCATTTACATAGCAAGTACTACCGGCGGGCGTCGTGGCTAGCCCAACTGCGTGAGTCCGTTGCCGCCCGGGAGGTCGCCGGTTCGACCCCCAGCCACGCCAAACCAAAATTTTATAACAATAAACCGATGACCAATGATGGGGTGCCACATGGCAGCCCATGACTGGGCCACGTGGCACCCTTACAAACCAATAAAAACATGACACGCGTCAACCGACGATTGGTCCACGTCTGCCGCCACATAGACTGCCGTACTGCCACCTATGAGCTCTGTCACCTGCTGCCGTACTGCCACGTCATCCCACATGTCTACCCTGTCAGCATGCCATGTCATCTGCTAACGTCATCCTGCCACGTGTCACCCTGTGAGTGGTGACACGTGTCACGTCATAACTGGTCCGATCGTACGCCAAATATGCCAAACCCGTATGACACGTGTTGCGTCCTGGTGATGCCACGTGTCCTCCGTACGGTCTGCCACATGTCTCCTCCTGGTTGGCCCACGTCAGCTGTACGGTCATGCCACGTCAGCTGTATGGACGTGCCACGTGGATTGTACGGACTGTACAGTCATCCCCCTTTTTTGCCTGTTTGCCTTTTCGGACAGAACGCGATATCTTCTCCATACGGACTCC